>CABHPP010133448.1:0-13264 GCA_902168425.1 Peromyscus attwateri
TTTTATACAATGTGAGCCAAGAGCCAAGAAGTCTCAAGTATTACATGTTTTGGAGATTGGGGAATTGGTTGACATTATTTATCACAATGCAGAAATCAGTTTGGGACTATTTCCAAGTGACGCTTAGAATCAAAATGACTTTTTTTTTTCCCCAGGGGCCTGAAGGGAAAATTCAAAGTTATCAAGTCTTATGTAATCAAGTCCAGGTACCATGGGAGAAGTGAACACGGTGAAATATTTCAATACATAGAGAAGTTTATACCTTTTGTAATTGCTTTAGCAAATATGTTTTTTTTTCCTTCGGTGTTCTTGGGTAAGGGATGCATGGGAATAGCAAAGGGAAATGAACCAGAGAGATGTCAGAGAAGCAGTCAGAGCTCATTGATAGGAGCACCAGAACATCTGTGGTTAAGAAGAAAAACAAGGACTGGATTATTTCTGCAGAGCTTGCCCAGTGTGACAGAGGGCTCTTTTTAACTGCTTTTGCCCAACCTTTCCTCTCTTTTTTAAAAAAGCTGCCTTATGTTATATTTATTTGATGTGTGTGCATGCAGACACACACACACACACACACACACACACACACACACACACACACACGGTGGCACACTGGTAGAGATCAGAGAACCATGGAAGTCAGTTCTCTTCTTCAGCCACGTGGGCCCTGGGTGTAACCCCTGTCTCAGCTTTGGCAGCAGGCAGCTTTATCCACTGAAGCATCTCACCAGTCTCAATCTTCCCTCTGTTTTTGAGTGTGTCCTCCCCAAGGTCATGAAAGGGGCTTGGCAAAGGAGAGCCTCAGCTTTGATTTAGTGACATCACCTGAGATGACCTCTGAGAATTCATTCCACAAGAAAATTCAGTTAACACAGGCCAGCCATGACTTGCATATTTATATTGCATGTATTCCTGTGCATCTGTACATATTTTTCTACTGCATTTGATGAAAAGAGGGGAATTGTGCTCTATTTTTTGCTCTTACTAGTTGAATCCCAACTGTGCCACGCTTACTGGGGTTACAGGAGGCTAGAGATATTCGAGTCTCTACTTTTTGCTGGCATGAAATCAGGGGGGTGTGGTGGTTTGAAAGAAAATGCCCCAAAGGGAGTGGCACTATTAGGAGGTGTGGCCTTGTTGGAAGAAGTGTGTCACTGTGGGGGAGAGCTTTGAGGTCTCTTTTGCTCAAGTTTCCCTCAGTGTGGCAGTCAGTTGACTTCCTGTTGCCTGCAAATGTAGCACTCTCAGCTCCAGCATCACATCTGCGTGCACACCACCATGCTCCTCAGACCCTGTCATGATGATAATGGACTGAACCTCTGAAACTGTAAACCAGCCACCCAATTAAATGTTTTCTTTATAAGAGTTGCCTTGACCATGGTGCCTAGCCACAACAATGAAAACCCTTTCTAAGACAAGGGGTTTCAGTTTGTTAACAGAATCCTTCCTTTCCTAGCTAGTCTTTTCAGATTAGTACTTCTCACATTGAGGCTTTGGTAGCCTTCTTATCTCCATGGAGATGGGGGACTGGCTATTGAATACCATTTTTAAAGAATCTTAGTTAAGATCCCTGATTATATATAGTAAGCTTTCTTCTTTCATATACTAAATAGATTTTGCCACTTTTCTATATAATACTGATTTCTAACCATCTTTTTCATTCTTTTGATTCCCTATCTCCATTTGCAGTCCAGAAACCTAGTCAAAGCCATTGCTTCAGAATGGATCAGAAAGGGATGAAGAAAAGGGACCCTTAGAATCTATCGATTGTATTATAAAGAATTCTTGGGGGTTTGTTGTTGTTATTTGGAGTGGTTGTTTTGTCTTTTGGTTGTGAGCTTATCCTTTAATGACAGAGCCATCTCTCTAGCCCTAAAAAGAGTTCTGATAGCCAGTGGTAGAGAGTCTAGGCCCCGGGTGAAAATTGCCTTGCTGCAGTCATAGACTGCAGCTTATCATTTCAGGCTATGACACTGTGTATGTGAAAGTCCAACAAAGCGTGCACTCTCCCACTTACTGAAGCTTCCCCACACCTTGCCTTCTTACTCCTCATTTATTCACAGATGGATATTGTGGTGATGTTGTGTCCCCCAATATATTGTGCACCCTAATAAACTTATCTGGGGTCAGAGAACAGAACAGCCACTAGACAGACATAGAGGTCAGAAAATGGTGGCACACAAGCCTTTAATCCGAGCATTCCAGAGGCAGAGATCGGTCTGGATCTCTATGAGTTCAAAGCCACACTGGAAACAGCCAGGCGTGGTGACACACGCCTTTAATCCCAGGAAGTGATGGCAGGAAGCAGAAAGGTACATAAGGTGTGAGGACCAGGAACTAGAGCCTTTTTAAGCTTTTAGCTTTTAGCAGCAGTTCAGCTGAGATCCATTTGAATGAGTATTCAGAGGCTTCCAGTTTGAGGAAACAGGATCAGCTGAGAACTTGGCAAGGTGAGATTGGATGTGGCTTGTTCTGCTTCTCTGATCTTCCAGCATTCAACCCAATCCATGGCTCCTGAGTTTGTTTGTTTTTTTTTATAAGACTTTTTAAGAATTGTGCTACAGGATATTATTATAGTTGGCTACATCATTCTCTAGGTTTTACATCTATAGTGATCTGTCCTCAATTTGTGAACCTCCATGTCTGTTTTTCTTGAGCCGCACATTCCATCCACTCACTTCCTTTCTTTGACATTCTTTGCTTAATTCTCATAGCAAAATGTTACGGCTTGGAAAGTTTGACAACTGACATTTATTTTCTTGTATTTCTAATAATGAGAAGTCAATGTTCAAGATGCCTTCAAACACAGGTTCTTGTGAGTACAGTCTTCTTGACATGTGTAGCCATCTTCATGCTGTGTCTTCACATGGCCTTTAGTCCATGCTCACATGGGAAGAAGGAATCCGCTGGTGTCTCCTCCTCTTCTTATAAGGGCCAATTCTATCAGCTTAGGATGTTACACTTATGGTCTCCTTAACTACATTCCTGAAGGCCCCATATCCAAGTAAAGTCACATTGGAGCCTAGGGCTATAATATATGAATTTTATAAGAGTGTATTTGGTCCTTTGTTTTGTTGGTAGGCTGTTCTCCATGTTACTGTCCAGGTCACAAATGAAGACTCTTGCTTGGATAATGTTGTTCAAAGAAAATCCCCAAACTATTAACAGAGAGGGGACTAGCATTTAATCAATGACAAATCCTAAAAGGTTAAACCACATGGAAGATTGATCTGAATGAATTTCTCCACTTACTCTATAGTTGACCTCTAGGGTGGGTTGAGGGTTGCTAGGTGAGTGCACACCTCCCTTTCTCCACCATGGGCAGACTATACCTTTGCCCCTTGAGTTTTCTTTGGTAATGGGATAGTAACAGACATAGTGCAGGGGAAGATTCTCAAAGTATTTGGACAGAGGGATTGGCTTCTATACTTTGAAAGTATGTTCTTTTAATGAGGATAAGAAGTAGGCTGTGAGACCTTTGTGTTGAGTCTTGAGCCAAGTCCAGGCAAGTCTAGACTTGAGCAATCAAAAACTAACAGACTCATATACTCAGAATGATTAAATAAATGATAATGACACGCTACTAAGTTTGAGGGAGAGGTTTTTTAGATTGTGAATAAAAAATTCTAATAAAAAACAAACCTAAATATATGGTATAAGTTAAGATAGTGGGAGGTGAAGAGACTGTCATGCAATGCTGAGTTGAAAGTGATATTATTTCTAGGAGGTTGGTAACATAACAGCCTATGCTATGTATTGGCATAATTATGATGAAGTTGTTACCTTTATTAATGTAGGAAATATAAAATATGCATTGGCTGGGTGAGGAGATTTTGAGACAAAAATCTTGGGTTTGGGGAAGTTTGTTAACAAAAGCAGCTAACTAAGCACACCGATAAATTACAAAAGGCCCATTATTTTGTTTTGTGAAGTTGCTTACCTCTAATAGTGCTTTGATATGACAATACATTAATTTTTGCATGTATGTTTGGATATATCAACTCAAACACAAAACCAGAGTGCAGGATGTGATCTCTTCCACAATAGGTTACATGCTTGCAATTCTTCTGAAAAACTTAAATGCTCTAAGATCAAACAAAAGATGAGGTGAAGAGATAACATTCTAGACCATATAACAGTCCACAAACAGACAATTCATATAGTTCTGTTGCATTTGTTCATATGCATTTGTCCATAAGCAAGTATCAGGAATATATTTGATGGGAAGAGAGGAATTATCACATACTTTGCTTTTCTTTCCCAGTTGAACCCTTCCTGGGCCTTCAGGAGATTGGGGACATATTTTAATTCTCTACTCTCTGCTGGCATAAAGTCAGAAGGGGTTCTGCAGGCCACCAGAATAACTTTTTTTCTTGCTGGTCATTTCACAGTGCTACCTGTCACATACAGCCTTTGCCATTGAATGTCTGTAGTGTCCTTTAAAATAGACATAAAGTTTATTCTAAACTCCACTTCAACTTTCCCAGGCAAGAGCCCCTCAAGCCATGGATTCTTCATCTTGGTGTCAGAGTTGATACTTTGAATAAAAATAATAATAAATTTTCACAAATTTTGAAGCTGAATAGTCATACTGGGAAGACCAAAAAGCTCTATTAACAATGAGTTGAGACTTTAAGTCCTTGTTCTTAGGATGGTTTTCATCACCAATTGGCTCCCATCCCAGGAAACCAAAAGGATATATCTATGAGTGTGGTCACCAACACTGTGTGGTGTGTGAAATGCATATGTTGATAATGTTAACTCAGAGAAAGCCCAACAGAGAATAATAAGAAGTTAATCCTGGAAGTGGGAGAGTGGAATAAACTAGATAAATTGTGCCCCACTAATATGCATGATTTCTTTGTCCATATGTATCAACTAAAAGTTAGTGTAATCAAACTTTTAAAAGAGGAAATAGTGCAGAAACTAAAAATTATAAAAATTAACACTAGACCCCTTCAAAACTGTAAAACTATTTAACAGATGGTATATGAGAACTTAGAAGAGAAAAACAATCATTACTGGGGTCAGAATGTTTGCTTATGGAAATAATTTATGCTTAAAAAAACACTGCATTTCATAAAAGCAAGCAAATGTTATTAGAAGCATGTGATTTTGTATGGCATTGGGAGAAGAAAACATTACCCCTTGAACTACGACATGCCATCTTTTTTCATGCCAGTTTCAAATATGCTTAAATGCCAAAGAAATGTGCATTCCAAAGTGGGGAAAACAGGATGTTGCTGTTCTAGATGCCTTCTGCTGAGGGGTGACCAAGGGGGAGAAGAGAAGACTGAAGCTGGCCCAGGAGATTTCTCCTTCCCGTTTGTTCTCCTCATCCGCTGGCACACTGTTTCTGCAGGGGACTTGTAAAGCATTCTGCATACCTTGAGTTGGTACTCTTTGCAGACTCATACACATATAGTCTACTTTCAAAACAATTTTGCAAATTGTACACAGATGAAAAACTGTGGAAACTTTTTAATAAAGAAATTGCATTTAATAAATGAAAACACTGGTTCTAATGTGTAAAATTTATAGTTTTCAGAACCAGCATCACTGTGCTTACAAAGACAGAAGTACTAGCCAGGTGACACAATTTCCAAGGCCTAAATATAGTTCCTTTGGCTTTCTTTCTTATCTATGTGTTTTTAGTCGTTGGAAGTCTTTTTTATTTTCTAACCCTAGAAGTGGTAGCTGATTCCACAGCTATTATTCCTAGCTAAATACTGAGTGTGCGATGAGATATTGGAGTTTCTATTATCGAGTATTGAGTTGACTATAATCTATATTAAGTAAAAATAACTGTTAGAATGATTGATAATTGGTTATGTCTCTGTGTTAGAAACCCATTGACATGAAAGATATGTATGCATGTATAAAACATTAAGAGGAAGAGAAAGAATTGGTTATATTTTTGATCTGGATCATCCTGCATTATGAGGAGAGAGTTTTGTATGCTGAGCAGAAAAACAGGAAAAATATTTTCTTTCAAAAAGCTTTTTCTGGGCTGGCAAGATGGCTGTATCGGTAATGCCTGTTCTGTAAGCATGAGGAAGTGAGATGGGATCCTCAGCACTTACAGATGAGTCAGGTACAGCAGCTGCTTCTGTAAGCCCAGTGATGGGGGAGGGGTGGGGGTACCCAGTGATGGGGAAGGGGTGGGATGGGCATATTCCTGTTGCTCATTGCCTGCCAGCCTAGCTCCAGGCTCAATGAGAAACATCAACTCAGAAAATAAGGTGAGAGCAATTGTTGGAGACATCCAAATTTTAGTTCTGGTCCTCACATGCATGGATACACTGCACAGACACCACACACACACACACACACACACACACACACACACACACCACACCACACACACAAACACATACATATACACACACATAAACACACATACACACACACACACATACACACAGTTTTCTGTTCTTTAGTTAGGTGATTTCAGAATAAATCTAAATTAACTATTTCTGAGCTACCACTTAACTGTAATTATATACAAATCTATTACAAATGAGGCAGTTGGGGAAAATCATGCAAAACACTATGTGTACTTGTTTTGTTATTCATCTACAGTCTGTGACTAGAAAGCCTACTATGAGATACACTGTTACTCTAGGAGCCTATTTGGCTTCACCTTGTAACATAAAGAAATAAAATAACTGGTTATGTTGAAGACAGAAACAAGTACTTTAAAGAGAGAGAAAAAAAAACTGGAAATTGTAAATAAACCCGTAAATCTAAGAAATGAATTTTACAAAACAAATATAATTACTATCATTAAGAAAACACAAAATAAATTTTAAGAAGTGGCTTGTAATTTATTTTAAAAAACAGTAGCATAGAAATCCTAGAAGCTAAAAGTCTACTGAATAAACCAAGAACCAGATTTAGTGGTGGGCTGTAATGCCACATTAGATATAGATGAGAAGAATATGACCTGTAAGGTGGGTTGGTGAAGATAATCCAATCGTAGTGCATTAGAAAAGAGAAAGGAAATGCCAAAACGGCCACCTGTGAGACACAGATGAAAAACTATTCCTTGAAATGGTTTGGAATAAGGTGTCTGCAGGTTAGTTTGTGGGTACGTACATGCTTGTAGGAATGGTGGAGCTAGTGTAGACTCATGAGTTCACTCCGATATTCTGACTAAGTGGCTATGGATGGAGTCCGGATTCTGTATTAACCACTTGGCATTTGGCTTTTTACACAGCTCCAAGCAAGTGCTAGAGTGTGAAGCTCCAGAGACTGTGTCCTACCAGACTCTGTCTCTTCTAGACTTCAAAATATATGGAAAAGTAGGCCATGTTCATAGATCACCAATTATATGTTGTTATGAAACTCATTCCTCTTAAAGTGTTTGTCTTTTCATGCAACGTAATCACTATAAAATGCCAACTGAATGTACACAATTACTTACAAGCATATATGTATGTACATATATTTGTATGTGTATGTATGAATTTAAAATCATAGATAAAAAATTAAACTTAAGAGAGAAATGTTCTCCTCTGTTTTGTAAAACAAGAACAGTTGTTTCCATGACTATGATATTAGTTCAAAGAAAATAGATCAATGGATCAAGACAGAAAGTACTGAAACAGACCTATGACCTTCCTGGCTACATGTAGTAAAGGAATACTACAATGCAAAAATAAATGAGTAATTTTAGCAAATGAATTGGATCATCTGGGCAATTGTGAGGAAATTACATTATAATCTCTCCCAAAATAATTTTGACTTGAAACTTTAGACATAAAAGAGAAAATTATTAAAAGGTTATCAAGACACCCTGATGGGCCTGGGCTAAGGGAGGATGTCTAAAAGAAGATACCCAAGATACCATAAAGAAGTGCGACAAATTTTATTTTATTAACCTTAAGAACTAGAGGGCTAGGATATAGGTTGGAGGAAAAGCACTTGAATATCATGCTTGAGGGTATAGGCTTAATCCCTAATAATAACAAAAACAAACAAACAAAAATTTTTTTCTTCTTTGAAAGGCATTATTAAAAGCCTGAAATACATGTCATCTGATGAATATAATATTTACAATGATTGAATCCAGAAAAAGAACTTATTGGCAGAGTACACAAAGAATTCATATACTTAATAAATAAACAGAAGTCTTAAAATGAACTTCATATATATACTTCATGTGTATTAACACACAAATGACTAATAAACACATAAAAGACACTAAATTTAAGTGTTATCAAAGAGATGCTAGTCAAATCAGAAGGAAACATTACTATGCATCTCAGAAGACAGCATTTCAAAAGAGACTATCAAGTGGTAGAAATTGAATGGAGAGATTGAAGAGGTGGTTCAAGCAATAATATGATTTCCATGCAAGAAGAGGACTCAAGTTTTATCCTTTGGACCCATATGAAAATCCAGGCATGGAAGTATACACCTCTAATCACAGCTCTGGCAAAGTGGAGACAGGCAGATCCCTGGAACTCAATGGCTATCTATGTTGAATTAGGGAGCTCCATGTTCATTGAGACCCTGTCTCAAAAGAAAAGGAGAGATAAGTAGAACAAGACCAATCAACAGGCATGAATACTCATGTTTATATACACTTGTGTATATATATAAAAAAAGCAAAAAAGCTGTGGAGCAACCGGAATCTTGTACACTATCATGGAAGCATATATATACTTTTTGGGAATCTTAGGCAATACATATATACACAAATATATTCCTGCTTTTAAGTACATCCAACAAAAGTACATATATCAGGATAGCCTTGTTTATAAGTCTCTCAAACTAGAAACAGCTCACATATCCATTAATGATAGATTAGCTAAATAAATTATAATATATTTACACAACAGAGCAGTACACATAAATGAAAGTCTAGTGTTACATGCAATCACATGAATAAAATATTTAAACATGACAGAGACACACAGTAGTGTGAGGGTTTCATGATCCTTTTATATTAAATTCAAAAGTCCTGAGTGTAGCATGTAGTGGCAGAAGTCAGTACAGTGATTTCTTTTGAGGCTATAATGTTTGGACAGGAATTTAGGGGAACTTGGCACAGTGCTGGCCTATGCCTTCATTTATGTAGAGGATGCATTACATTCTCTACAATTTTATTCAGCTGCATGCTTAATTTTTGCACACTTTACCTACACTAAGAGCTCATGGGCACAGTCCTTTAAGCTCCAAAAGCTAACTAAATTTGCAGTTTCTTTCATTTTATAATACATGCATTAAAGTAATTTTAACTTCAGGAAAATGAAAAGATTGTACAGGAAATAAATGAAATGCTTCAGCTGTTAGCACTAATTACATTGTCACAATAACATTTTAGCACTCCAGATACTGATTTAAGCAAAAGAGAAGTGTTTGTGTGTCTATTTAGAGCATGCTGTGTGTGTCTGTTTGCTAATGTAAGATGGCAGCTATCTGTGTGACATTTACAAATACAGAGTTAAAGACCCCCTTCCCCCAAACAGCTAAAGGGGTTTCGATTTCCACTTTAGAGGAACATAAGTTGAGAATGGAAGACAAGACATCACATACTAAAATAAGGATCCCAGCCATGTGTGCTTCCTCCTTCCCATTGCACATACTTACATCCTTACGGTGTGAAAGCTACCACACACACCATGGAATGAAGCCGGCATCGCTGTCTTATACGAAGATACTTCTTTTCTCCAAGAAAAGTGTACTGGTATAGTGTACTTCATTGGCTGCAGAGATAGAGTGAAGTTACTTCCCATTACAATCTATTATTATTACTTTACTTTAAGGTATATCTTTCTTTGAGAATAATAAAATTGCCTCAGAGAGCAAATTGTAGCCATTACAAAGCTCTTTCTAGCTTCATAGCAAGTAGTCTTTAGGTACTTCTTTTTCATATCCTTAACTTATTGTGAACATCAATGTTCTTTTGGTATATCTGTAAATAGACATAAAAATTTCCTAATTGTGGAAATTCATACATGTTATATTATCATTTAAAATTAAAATTAGTATGGCATTCTTTCTATTACATATATATGAATGGACAACAGGTAAATGAAAAGACAGCAACCATCAGGAAATAATGATTTGAAAAAAAAACACAGGGAGACACCACCTCATATGTGTTATTAAAAGCAAAACAAAGTAAACATGGATGATATCGAACATTGGTCATGTGGTAGAATAATTGAAACCCTTCTGATTTGTTGATGGAAAGGAGTGTAAGATAGTGCTGGGTAATGCAGTAATGGAGCCCCTTGAAGCACTAAAAATAAAGGTAATATGTGACTTCATCATTTCCCTTTAGATGGTTATTTAAAATGTTTGATATCAGGATATAAAGAAAAAGAAGCACACCTCCTTGTCCATTATAGAACAATTCATAGAAGGTATGGTATGCATGCAAGTTGACAAGGAAAATGTAGCTTGTGCATAAAATGAAATATTATTCAGTTTTAAAGTAAAAGGGAATTCTATCATGTGCCACACCATTGATGAATCACGCTGACCTTGTCCCAAGTGAGATGCGGCAGTCACAGAATGACATGTAACTATATGATTCTAAGTATCTGAAGAACTTAAAATAGGTTTCTAGAAGAGGTAAAAGTGGAGGTGATCAGGGGATAGGGTGATTGGATATGGAGAGTTGCTGATCACTGTGTATAAAGTTTCTTTCTTGTTGCTGTGATAAAACATTATGACCAAAAGCAACTTAAGGGAGGAATGGGTTTATTTCAGCTTATACTTCATGGTCACAGTCCATCATTGAGGGAAGTCAGGACAGGAGCTCAAGCAAGAACTTGAAGCCAGGACCACAGAGGGAATGCTTCTTGTTGACTCACATGTTAGCTCATGCTCGTCTAGCTTTCTGACATAGTCTCCGGCCATCTGCTTAAGGAATGGTGCTGCCCATAGTGTACCTGGCTCTCCTAAACTGATTTATAGTCAAGACAACCCCCCACAGACATGCCCATTGCCAATCTTGGCAATCCTTCAACTAAAACTCTCTTCTGTTGTTGTTTGTTTCTGCTCTTTTGGCAGCCCGCCACCCAACTCTCAAATAGATCACACATGGAGGAGGCTTATTCTTAATTATGAATGCTTAGCCTTAGCTTGGCTTGTTTCTTGCCAGCTTTTCTTAACTTAATCTGTCTGTCTTTTGCCCCTGGGCTTTTACCTTTCTCTATACCTTTCTTTCTTACTCCAGTGCTGGTTGTGCAGCTGGGTGGCTAGGCCCTGATGTCCTCCTCTTTCTCTTGTGCTACTTCTTTCGACCTCCTCTCAGACTCCTCCTTCTATATACTCTTTCTGCCTGCCAGTCACACCTATCCTTTCTCCTGCCTTGCTATTGGCCATTCAGGTCTTTAGCAAACCATTTTAGACAGGCAAAGTAACACAGCTTCACAGAGTTAAACAAATACAACCTAAAAAAAGTAACACACCTTAAAATAATGTTCCCCAACACCCTTCTCAGATTCCTTTTGGCTATGTCAAGTTGACAGTGAAAGCTAGCTATAATAAATATGATCCAGGTATTGGATGTAAAATATTGTAACTCTGGTGTACTATCATACTGTACACTTACAAATCTATTAAGAGAAAAGCTGTCATCTAGACTGCCCTTATCACAATGTGACCAAATAAATACTTCTAATGAACTCATAATACCACAATAATTTAATGTTTATACTTTAAGCTTTTAAAATTCCATTCACAAGTCCTTCTTTGCTAGGAAAACTTCAACATCCCTCACTCTCCTTGAGATCCTATTCCATGTCACCTTTCCCACCCTGTATTTGTATTTTTTGTAATATTTTTCATTCTTATTCTTTTATCACTTTTACAAAATATTTGTGGCAAGAGCATGCATAATGCTGCTGTTAAATTCCCTCTGACCAAAAGGCTCTGTTTAAAATTAAGATTATTATTAATAATACATTAATGTAATTTAATAAAATAAAGTATATTGCAAAATTGGAAAGTAGTTGAATCAGAGCAAGGGTTAATGGATATTAATATTATATGGAAAGAGCAAAGCTGTTTTTATTTCAAGTAGTCTGTGTATTCATGGATGTATATTATTTATTTTTATGATGTGGCGGTACTACATGAATCTTGCTTAATCCATGCTTATTGTTATAATGCCCAAGATAACTTAATCACATTAACAACCATATGAGACTGTAAAGAATTTTGTGCAATGTCATTTGATTCTTCAAATTCTTCTTGAAGTGTATGCCAAGTATCATAAAATGATGTACCATCAAAGTTATTTTTAATGATGTATGAGCTGACAGCTTGATTAGGTCCTCCTTCAAATGTTTTGAAAGGAAAGGATTAGAAATGACCTGATTTGTCAATAGACTCTTTTGACTTTCAGAAAGCATACTTCAAGACTTTGTTAAGATTTATCAAACGTCTGCTAATTACGCCTGCTAGAGGTGCTTTGCATAACCAGATAGATTCAGAAAGAAATGAAAAATCAAAACATTGATTACTTCAGCATGTGTTAGCTATAGTAATATTTTAAATTAAGTGGTTTTATTTAATCATATGCTCAAGTAAGTTTTTGATTAAGATCTTGGAGCTGCAGACAGTACTTTCCACTTGTGGAAAATAGTTAGTATACAATCCAATAAACCAATTTAGTTCCTTATTTATGAACAATCAGCCCAATCCAACTTTCAGAAAAGAGCTGAGTTCATTTTCCAGTCAGAATATGCACATCATTAAGTGATGACAGAACTTTACAATTAAAAATGTCTGATATGACTCACAATCTACACCATCACAGATTAATAAAAACACGAAACACCTTTTCCTTGTGCCTCAACCTATTGTAAGCAGATATATTATCTTGTTATGAATATAATTTGTTCATAAAGTAAGATGTAAGACACCTCCCTGGATAAACAGTATATTTTACTTATGCACACATGTGCATGAGAACACATTTACATTTTTAAGGCCTAGAATAATAACAACATAAATATACTGAAATATTACAGTTGTACTTTAGTACTTAGTGACAAAAAACTACTACTAAAAGATGGTTGTTCATTAGAATATAATTTTACATTTTAGTAACAAGGTAGAAAATGTTAAGCTTTTTATAATGTTAAATAATTTGGTGCTAGACTGGACAGAATAATTCTGTAATGGTGCAAATTTATGTAATATAAAGGCTAGTTTTTATACCTTTTTTGGTGTGGCACTATATATATTGTGGATACATAAATATTATATATATATATATATATATATATATATATATATATAT
>CABHPP010133448.1:13364-56253 GCA_902168425.1 Peromyscus attwateri
ATAGAGAGAGAGAGAGAGAGAGAGAGAGAGCAGCCCAGGCTAACCTTGATTTTTGGGCAATCAACCTGCCTCAGCTTTTGAATGTTGCATCTTCTGTTAGCTGTACTCATGCAAACATGACAGCATGCAATCTTGTATAGGGCATTATGAATCTGCACAATGATCCTGGCTATCAAAAGTCTGTGACTGGTACAGGGGGGAAACAAAGAAGTGTCTGTGGAAATTCTCAAGTGTCAAAGACAGAAACTCCAAGGCTGGAGAGATGGCTCAGTGGTTAAGTGCCTGTACTGCTCTTGCAGAGGACAGGGTTTAGTTTCACAGCTGCCTGTAATTCTGGCTCCAAAGGACCTGATAGCTTCTTTGGGGGCTCCAAGGTCACCTGTACCCACAGGGGCACATAACTACACAGAGATACACACATGCATGTAATTTAAAAAATCTTAAAAAAGAAAGACACCTTATAGCAGATTTCCCAATTTGATGGTTATGAGTAGTTCAGCCAGATGTCATGGATAATGAGCTATAAAATTATCTGAAAGTTTTGAATGCCATCAATAGTAAGAAAAACTGTCAATCAATCCTGCTAAATAAAAGATTGATTATTTTTCCCCTACAATTTTGTCCATGGGTTCCCATTTTAATAACAAGTTGCTGGCCTCTTTGTGACTGAGTTTCTTCACTTCTTCGTTATTCTGAACATCAACTCTATATCAGAAGTATAGTTGGCAAATTTCTTCCTTCCCTACATTGTCTCAATACCCCTGTGCTTTAATTGTTATGCAGAAATTATTTAATCTAATGCAATTCCATTGATCCTATTTTTCTTTGGGACTCCTGTGCAAAATATCTTTGACCATTCAAATTTCCTGACAGACCCCCTCAACATTTCAGGTCGTTTCATAGTCTCAGATCTCACATTTAATCTCTAATCTATTTTAAGTAGTCTTTTAAATGATACGAGGTGTGTGTGTGGGGGGGTTGTATTCAGTGTGTACATACCTCATTTCCCCAGTGGCAATGACAGAGAGGTCTGCCTACATTCCACCATAGGTGCCTTAGTAGCTTCTTAGTCCCATCTCCCGTTGCTGTGATAAAATACTCCCAAAAAAGTAACTTAAAGGAGAAAGGGTTTACTCAGACTCAGTTCGGTGTACAGTCCATCATGGCGGGGAAGGAGAAGCTTGAAGCAACTGGTCATGCCTTATCCACAATCAGCCAACAGAGGGGGTGGATGCTCAAGACTGTCAGGGGAGGGTGCCATCCACAAAGAGGTCTCTCCATCTCAATGGATGTGATGGAGATAATCCCCCACAGCCACTTCCAGAGGCTGGTTCTCCCAGGTCACGGTCAACTTGACAATGAATACTATCACAGGAGCACTGTTCTTAGAACTTTTGTCAAAAAATATTTGACTCAAGATCTGTGAGTTTACTTCCAGGCTATCTCTTCTGTTTCTTTAATCTATATGTCTTTTTTCACAACAAAACCACACTGGTTTGATTATTATAGTTTTGTAGTATATAATTTAGATAGTATAATGTTTCTGGGAAATGGACATATAATTACTAAGTGCAGAAATAACCAAAATATATACAGATAAAACATGGAGGAAAGAATTGGAAAAATTTTATGAAAGTTATTAACAAAACATGCTATTTTACTGAACTTTGTGGTATTTGTGATATTTTTTTGCATTTTCAAATTTAAAACAATTTTGATGTTCAAGTGTTTATTTTTACATAGAATTACTTTTGTTCATAATTTTACAATATGAATTTTATATTATTTTTCATAATAAGGGGTACCAAAACTTTATAATTTTCAAGCCTTAAACTTGCACTTTTTGGAAACTGTTGAAAAAGGCACTGTTTCCTAAGCCTTGAATGGGAAGAGTGAAGTCATTGGACAAAAACTGTCATCATACTTAGTCCTCTTACTCCACAAATATTTAGATACAGAGCACTGCAAGGACAGAATGCTTCAACCCTGTTGTGGTTTGGTGCTAAAGATCCACAGTTGCTCTTGTGTTTAAAGATTGGTCCCAAGTGGTTGGCACTGTAGGAATTGTGGAGACTCAAAAAAGTGGTACCTGGGGAAGCAGGGAGGCAATGAGGTCACTAGGATTGTGTCCTTCAAAAGAATATTAGGACCTGAGATATATCTCCTCCCCTCTCTCTTGTATCCCAGCTGCCACTGGGGAGTCACTGTTAGATTTAGAATGCAGAATGTAGAAACCAAAGTCAGGAAAGAGACCAGAGTCTGACCTCAACAGATGAAACTGCATTTATTAAAGTATTGGGGAAGAGCAGTCTCACAGCCTGCACGGAGTGAGGGGAGTATTTGGAGTTTATCTAGGGGCTTGGAAATGTGGAATTTGATGTAGTTGTAAGGGGTTATATGCTTGTCTGTGTTCTCTTCTTCCTGGAACTGTTTGCTCATACAAAACAAGACTCTCTTGGGAAACAGGCCTTCTCAACCAACAGTCCTCATTGGGTTGTGGCTGACCAAAAGGGTGGAGCAAGATCAGCTGTAATCTCATAGGACTCCTGTTTGTTGCAACTGAGACCATGTGCCCTCCACCATGATGTTAAAATGGTGGCCCAAATAAGCACAGAGCAAATCGTCTGAAACTGTGAGCCAAACCAGGCTTTTATTCTAGGAACCTGAGTTTCTCAACTCTTTTTTCCATAGCAGTGGACATCTTTCTAACTCAATTTCTGATGTCATTTATAACAGCAATATGTGTAAAGCAAGAGAGACTAGAAGGCTTTGGTTTTATAGTCAATTAATTAATTAATTTCCAGGAAATCTTGTGGTTATTTAATAATTACTTATATTCCATCCATCATTGTATTTGGTTATCACAATTAAGAATAATTTTCAGCATAAAATGCAGGTAACTTGGCTAGAGACTACCTCTGCCTAGCTGAAGGGGGATGTGAGTAAAGGCACTTTTTCTGACTGTTGATGAATGGCCTTTAAATCATCACCTCACAATGTCCTCCAGTTTTATGAGAAATGACAGCAGTGTGTAAAGGAGGGCACTGGTTGGTGGCATCTGGCTTTCAAGTGTTCGTCAGTACCCAGCTTTGTGCCACCTATCACAAAGCAGAAACCCCATACACTTAAACAGACTTTGGGGGAGCATAGAGACATTTAACAACCGATGGATCTAAAAATACACTTTCAGTGAGTTTCCGGGCATTGAGTCTAGTGATCTCACAACTATAGGCTGAGAACATTTCTTCCTGTCCAGCTTTCCCTCACAACGTTTATAAGTTTGTCATCCTTAATAATGTGCTAATACTGCATTTTTTCCATTTAACAATGCATTTTATTGTAGATATTTAAGGTATGCAACATGATGAAATGGGATTTACAGATAGTAAAATGTTGTCAGGCAAAGTTAGTTAATAGCACATTATTTCACAACTTAACTAAACGCAGCTGGCAACTTTCTAGAACTGTTGGTTCCAACTGCCATCTCATCACCACACGGTTTTCAATTCTCGTTGTTCAGACTGGCTGGATTCTGCTGATTCACACAGAATGGATAACTTTCTAACCTGTGTGGGGACCGACTCAGCTAGGCTTCTGTTTGAGTTTTTACAAATCCTCGTTACATGATGCACCGGGCATAGTTTTGTTTATGCTGACAGCTGTGTGTGAATATTTTTACTATTTTGGGAAGTGAACAGGTTGAATTTGGGGTGCACAGGCACTTCAGTGCATCTTTACTGGCATGGTAACATTTCTTGGAGATTAATAATACATTTTTTTAAAATTACAACTTTTTTCAGTGATACTATTGGATATGAAATGATAATAGTTGTATTTAAATTCCAAAGTTTCAGTAAATGCAACGATGACAACATCTTCAAAATACATTAGCCATTACTCATATGGCAGATGGACTTATGGTAGAATGACACAGGAAATATTTGAGCCGGAGTCCCAGTCCCAACTTCTCTTGTAAGTCAGACATCTTTTGAAGCTGCTGTTAGTTGTTTCAAATGACTAGGATATTTGGGCACACTGATATTCAGCTCCTCAAATGTGATCATCAGAGCTTCGGTTCCAAAGTCACATTGTGAAAACAATTCAGTTTGCTCATCAGACATTGGACTAGTAATTTAAAAAGACTAATAAGGAACTCTTGCAGCTATTCAAGACCATTGAAAGGTTGCACAAAGAGGACTCTTGTATGTGGTAATATTTTATTTGTGCTAAAATGTGGTGATATTTTATTTGTATATAAATAAATAAAGCTTACCTGGAGATCAGGGGGAAAAGGCCAGCCATTTTAAGTAAACAAGAAGTCAGGCAGCACACGCCCTTAATCCTATCACTTAGCAGGCAGGGTCTCTGTGTGTTCAAGGCCATGTTAGGGAACAGAGCCAAGTGTGGTGACACATGCCTTTAATCCCAGTACCAACCATAGAGACCTGACAGACAGACAGACAGACAGAAAGTGACAGAGCTGTGTAGGAAGAGGAAGTGAGGTAGCTGGGCTAAGATAGCCAATGAGAGGGCAGGACAGCAAGGCAATAAAGGCGTGGGTAGACAGGAAGTAACTGGCATTTGGAAGCTGCAGAGTTGGTGAGGTAAGGTTGGCTGATGGCTTTCCCTATTTCCCTAATCTAAGGCTTTCTTCCTATATTTGGCTCCGTGTGTTTTATTTAATAAGACCATTTTAGAAATTCATGTACACTTGCAAGCTTATCTAATGCTGCTCTCTGTATCACAGTCTCCCCGCTATTACCTGTACTTTGCTTCAGAATGATTGAATCAAAAGTATACAAGAATTATTTCAGCAAATGATATCCATAATATAAATTAGGGTTTACTGGTTACATTGTCCAATTCTACAAGTTTTTTCATATTATAGCCTTTTTTATTTATTTAATTTTTTTTCATTTTACATACCAACCACAGTTCCCCCTCCCTCCCCTTCTCCCACCCTCCTACATCCCCCCTCCCCACTTCCCATCCACTCCTCATGGGGGTAAGGCCTCCCTTGGGATAGATACCAAGCTGATCTTAGCCATTCTGACAGGTATAAAATGGTATCTCAGAGTCATTTTGATTTGCATTTCTCAGGTGGCTAAGGATGTTGAGCAATTCCTTAAATATCTTTCAGCCATTTGAGATTCTTCTGTTGAGAATTCTCTATTTCGATCTATACCCCATTTTTTAATTGGGTTATTTGCTATTTTGATGTCTAGTTTCTTGAGTTCTTTATATATTTTGGAGAGCAGTCCTCTGTCAGAGGTGGGATTGATAAAGACCTTTTTCTACTCTGTAGGCTGTCGTTTTGTCCTATTGACCGAGTCCTTTGCCTTACAGAAGCTTCTGAGTTTCAGGAGATCCCATTTATTAACCAGGGAACTCCTAAAGTGAGAAACACCTTCAGTAATGTGTAATGTGGCAGGATACAAGATTAACTAAAAAAAAAGAAAAAAAATCAGTAGCCCTCCTATACACAAGTGATAAACGGGCTGAGAAAGAAATCAGAGAAACATCACCCTTTGTAATAGCCACAAATAACATAAAATATCTTGGGGTAGCTCTAACAAAACAATTGAAAGACCTATATATGACAAGAACTTTAGGTCTTTGAAGAAAAAAATTGAGGAAGATATCAGAAAATGGAAAAAAATCTCCCATGCTCTTGGATAGGTGGGATCAACATAGTAAAATTGGCAATCTTACCAAAAGCAATCTACAGATTCAATGCAATCCCCATCAAAATCCCAACACAATTCTTCACAGACTTCAATGAACCATGCTCAACTTCATATGGAAAAACAAAAAACCCAGGATAGCCAAAACAATGAAAGCAATACATATTCACAGCATACAGAAGGACATCCCACAGCACTTCTCCTCTTCTAACAAAAAGGAAGATTTTTAACTTTAACATAGTAAAATTACATATAACAAAGCAGTTATCAAGCAAGAGTTACAGTTACAGTATCTAGTCTATTTGTATTTGGCAAAATTAAAGAAAATATTCTATCATCTATCCTATATTTGTGAGTCTAAAGTTTTATATCTAATATTATAAACAAGGAAAATTATAATTATAGCTATCTAGTCTTCAACTACATCAAAGACCTGAGAAGGAACATAATAATACCTAAGTAAACAGGAAGTGCATTGTAAGAAACTTCCAAAGTTCTAGAAATGACAGAAACATCTGGCTGCCTAGACAGTCACCAAAAGTTTCTCAGCACCATTGGGGCATCCATTTTCAGCCTACAGGCCTAGAGTCTTTGGCAGACTTTTTAGTGATGCAGGAAATTTGAAGGATTGTCCCACCTATTGGCAAAGTTTATCAGTCACTTCTCCCTGTGTCCTGCAGAATGTCTGGCAGTCTCCTCTGTGAGGCAGGAACCTGAAGGACCATCTTGCCCAGTTTGGCAAAGTTTAGTGGTTATGTTCCTATGGATCATGCATGTCCAGTCTATACAACATATTGTCAATCAGTCCAGGCAAGAGCAGTTTCTTGCTCAAATGGCCAGTTTTGCCAAAAAGACAATAAACTCCATATGGAGTGTCTTTGATGTTCATCTTCCTCTTTGAAGTAAATCAGTGTTGCAAGTAGCAGACGTGTCTCACTGTCCAGGAAAGTCTAAGTTTTTAAAACATTTTAAATGCCATATTCTGTAGGTCTTTGAAGTGTTTGAAGATTACCTACCTAATTGAAATATATCTGTGTAAAATATACCTAGAAAACTTAACTAACATGACTACAAGTTTAATTATCATAGATGAGTAATTATTAATCTGTATTTTCAGCTATATACTATAATTTCAAATGAGCTGCAGAAACATAATTCAATAATCTACCCTTTCATCCTATCATATCTGTGATACCCCCTTTCTTCTTTAGAAAGAGATTGTATTTATAATCAACAACCTCCTTTAAATAAAAATAAACATTTATAAATAGTATTTTGGGAGTTTGGGCATAGCTTCTCATACTACTTCCTGCTGGTTGGGGGCACTGGCAATCTTATGGGGATCCTGAGAAAATTAAGAATTATAGTTAAATCTTGGCTGCAGTAGTCTGTGAGGCTGTATTGACCTTTCAGGGGGTCTTGGTTGATCAAACTATACTAGCCTGGAAGCAATCCATATGTTCTCATCTTCTTTGGAAACAAAAGCAGAACCTCTTTTCCAAAGCAACGTGATCTTAGACATAAATTCTGAAGTCAAGATACCTTTAAAACATACATATTGGTTTAACTGAGTAGGCTTTACAATCAAATGTCTCTCTGTAGTTAAAAATTCCAAAGACAATATGATAATATGCAGTATCCAGATTTTTTTGTGTAGTTTTCATCTTTACATGACTTAACTTTTATATTGCTTTTACTGTCTCTTTAAAGACTTTATTTTTTAAAACTATTTCTTTACATAACTGCATTATATTCCTTTTTCTCTTTCCTCCAAGCCTATGTATATTTTTATACACACTGTAAACTGTTTAGAGTTTTATTCCATCTGAATCTGTCCTATTGTGAACCTATAATCCTTCTCTGACCAGGAGAGATTTTAAACCGTTAAGCTGTGCAATGACTTTGGTGTTGACTCCTGCCCATCAGCTTCCCAAGATGGCAGAGTTCCTTCAGCTGCTCAGACCCAAGTAAACACACAGAAGCTTATATTAATTACAAGCTGGATGGCCTAATGGCTCAGGCTTCTCTGCTACATGGCTTCATGGCTTACTGGTACTTTCACATCTTTCTTCTCCTGGTGGCAGCTCTCAGCATCTCCTGTTGCTGGAGAGCTTCTCTCCAGGTCCCACAAGTCCCGCAGTCCCACAACCCACGTATAAAATAATCACTCAGACGCTTATAGTACTTATACACTGTATGGCCGTGGCAGGCTTCTTGCTAACTGTTCTTATATCTTAAACTAACCCATTTCTATAAATCTATACTTTACATGCTGCTTGTCCTGGCGGTGACTGGCAGTCTCTTCCTCCACCTTCCTGTCCCTCAATCTTTCTCTCTGTTAGTCCCGCCTATACTTCCTGTCTGGCTCCCGGCCAATCAGTGCTTTATTTATTAACATATTTGTCATACAGAACATCCCACAGCAATCTCCCCCACTCTCCTTTCCTCTCCTCTCTCCCCAGTTTGAATGTACCACCTAACCTTATTCTACCTCACCATTGGCCAAACAGCTTTATTTATCAACCAATCAGAGTAGCACATATTCACAGCATATAGAAAGACATCCCATAGCACAGATGTTCCAGCTGTTTTATGGAAGTGTATTCCTTCTCCACTGAATTGCTTTTTTCCTTTGTGAAAAGTTATTTGACATTTTTTAAAATAAATCTATCAACTCTCTGTCATTTTGATCTGCTTGTTTATTTTTTGTCAAATACAATTTTGTCTTGACCACTGTAGCATTACAGAAAGTCTTGAAGTTTGATAGTGTAAGTCCTTCATTATGCTTCAGTTTTCTACTGTCTATGCTATATCTTTTGCCTTTTTATATAAATCATTGTAATGGGTAATCTTGGTTTTCAACTTGGCATACTTGTGAAGAAGGGACCTCAGTCGAAGACGTTCCCAATCATTTTCCCTTGTGGGCATGTCTGTGGGGGCATTTTCTTGATTGCTCATTATGCAGGAGAGCTCAGCCCACTGTGGACATGACTATCCCTGGAGAGGCAGGCCTGTGCTCTATAAGAAAGAACATGAGCCTAAGAGCAAGCCAGTAATCAGTATTTCTCTGTTGGTTTCTACTGCAAGCAGCTGCAGCCCTGAGTTCCTACTTTGGTTTCCTTTAATGATAAATTATAACCCAGAAGGTAAAACAAATCCCTTCCCAGAATTATTTGTAGTTTTCTGCAAAATTATGTGTGCTTGTAGCATGCATAGAAGTGCATTGATCTTTATATCAACTTGGGAAGAACTGATAACAATATTGAGCCCTATTATCCATGACCATTTTACATTTCTCCACATTTGTAGATAATTTTTACAACTGTTATAGTAGCATTCTGCTGTCTCATTTATTCATACTTTTAAGGTTTTTTGATAAATATTTTATACTTTGCACATATAAATGAGTATTATGATTTCAAATTCTGTTAATTGTTATAGGGAAAGGCATTGTATTGGCCATGTTAATCTCATATCCAGCCATCTTGGTGCATTTGCTTAGTCTCAGGGGCTTTTGTTGTTGGCTCAGTATTTTCTACCAAACAACTGTACCACTTACAAATCCACCTACTCTTCTTTCCTCCTTCCAAATCAGTATTTTTCCCATTTCTTGCTTTCTACATTGGCTAAGTTATCTAGCACAATGTGAAGAGTATCAATTGTATTCTTAGATTTAAATTTTAAAGAAATTCCTAATTTCTTAAGAATCATGTTGTTTCTTCTTCAATATTCATTATCATGTTCCAGAGATTCTTCTCTATTCCCATTTTTTTGTGAGTTTATAACATGAATGGATGTTTTTTGTCAATATTTTAGCATTCCAAGATACCATTATATAAACTTTTCCTTTACTGTGTTAAAGGATGGATTACCCCAGTGCTGGGATAATAGTAATGATAATGATAAAAATGATAGTAAATAATAATCAAGTGGTACTTTATCATAGCTATGCAAAACTAGTTCAACATCAGAAAATGCATTAATTATACTACTTTCCAACTTCCTCCAAAATTTGATGTTATTTTCATTTTTGCTTCCTTTGAAACATTTTTTTTTCTTTTTGGAAGCATGTGTCATTTAAAAGTGTGTTGCTTTATATCCAATTGTTTCGTGGTTTTACAAGTATTATTCAGAAATTGACAGGTATCATCCCACGGTGATCTGACTTTTTCAACTGCACATCAACAGGGCCAGAGGAAGTGGCCAAGTTGATAGAGTGTCTGCCATGCAAACACGAGGACTTGAGTTCAAATCCCCAGCCTCCACATAGAAAGCACAATGGTGTGCACTTGTATCCTCAGTGCTGGGGATAAGGCGGTGGGTGGATACCTACAGCTAGTTGGCTATTCAGTCTCATTGAGTCAGAGAGCATCTAATTCAGTGAGAGACCTGTCTCAAAAAAAAAATAAAATAAAATAAATAGCTGGAGAGCAATTGCAGAAGACACTCATGTTGACTTCTGACCTCTATACATACGTACATACATACGTACATATATCCACACTAACCACAGGAACATGTATATATTACACACATACAGACACACACGATGGGGAGTTGGGGAAGGAACTTAAAACTCAAGCTCCTGTTAAGGAGTTATGGGATCAAAAACAGAAAATAGAGGGTGCGATGATCCTTACCCAACAGTCTCTAGGAACTAGAGTTTTTATTAAGAGTGCCTTTCCCTGCTGTCCAGTTTCTTTAAAATTGAGATAAATGCTTATTAATGAAACCCTCTTCCTTCTTTTGATATAAGAAAAGTATGGAGTATAGGATTCAGTAAATAATTGTAAATTCCAGACTTTAACTAGCAGTAGTAAGTGGTTACAGGGGTTTACTGACAGGTGAATATAATTTTGATATACTTTCATTTGGTCTATGTTTTAGCCTATTTTTAGGTAGTGAGGCATTCTGATTTGAGACACTGTTTTGTGTCCCAAAAGAGGATGAATGCCAACCTTCTGCGTAGGGTAGGAAAACAGCATTTCATTCACTCACCCAAGCACAGGGCATGCAAAGAGCAAAGCCAACAGGACTGGACCCTTTTCCTCAGCTTGCAGCCATTGACTGGTTAAGTGCAGGCTGCATCAGTAAAAGGGTCTGTTGTGATTTATAATGGCAACAGAAAAGAAACGAAACAAAGCCCACAATGGTCCCTGGGATACAGTCTCTGCAATTAAAAACCTTCCAGAGCAGGTCTGTCCAATGGGCCTTCTGCCATTGTGGAAATGTTCTGTTGTTTATGTTGTTTCTTGGTGGCCACAAGGCACAGGTACCAAGCAAGCATTTGTAATGAGACTAAGAAAACTAGGAAACTATTTTAGTGTGTGTGTGTGTGTGTGTGTGTTATATGTCTGTGAATCCAGGCACTGTACACATGTAGAAGTCAGATGAACACTTTCAGGACCTGATTATTTCCTCCCACTGTGAGTCAAAGCTCAAGTTTTCAAGCTTCCATGGAAAGCATTTCTATCCTTGAGCCAACTTACCAGACCAATCCTTAATACTACTTAATTTAAATTCATTTAATTTTAAATAGCCTCCTATTGTGATTCTTTACAATAGTCAACAGATCCAGGGAGAAAAATTTCTCATGTAATCAGAAGAGATTTGTGAAGAATGTAGTTGCTCAGGAAGAATTACGTAGACTGAGAGGTTAGATTTTGAGAGATTCTTGGAATTACTAAGAACTGCTATGTATCTGCAAGTATGTGGAGGGGGTTGAAGTCTCAGCTCTACTGTTCATTTTGCTGTCCTCACCACCCCATTGTATCACCCTTATCCTCAGTGCTCTGCTTTGTGAAACAAGCTCACAGATATCAGTGTTCAATAAGTCCCATCATAAAATAGAGTACTGTCAAATTACTTTACAGTTGGTAAAAAAAAAAATCAACATCTAGTATGCTTAGCCAACCAGTAGACATCCTATAAATGTCATAGGACATCACACTGAAAATTATAAATAAATATAACTATTATATTTTCATCAAAAATACTTTTAAAATGTTCAAGAACAAAATGCCCCTAAATGGTTCAAACACAATTCTCAACACAATTTTCAGAGAACTTGATTCACTGACTTTCACATAACTCTATAACATATAATGTTTTTACAATTTGACAGACACATATATTATCATTTCACCTTTATAACAACTGTTGGATTTAAGTTTGATATTGTTAGCTCATGCATGAGCCCTTTTAGACTAAGCGAGATTCAGTAATCTTTTCCCAAGATCAGATGGCTTTGAAAAATAGAAAAAGAAATTTGAACTCATGTCTCTAAATTTCTCAAGAAAATATTCTTTAACAAGTTCATTACCACCTCCACAAACACTGTTATGGGAACTCTTTTCCTGGAGGGACATAAGCATCTATCTATCCCTTCTTTATAGAATATCAATGACAAACCAAAGTACAATTCTGCCCAAGTCTAACTTGGGAAATGTGGTGATTCGAATGAGAACAGCCCCCTAGGCTCATACATTTGATTGTTTAGTCACCAGAAAGTGAGATTATTTGGGTTAGGAGATGTGGCCTTGTTGGAGGAGGTATGGAACTTGGGGTAGGCTTTGAAGTTTTAAAAGCCCACACCGGCCCCAGTATCTTTCTTTCATCCTGCCTGCAAATCAGGATAGAAGGGTCTCAGGTACAGCTTCAGCACCCTGTCTGTCTGCTTCCAGCCTTGATTACGGACTAACCCACAATGAAATGCTTTCTTTTATAAAAGTTGACTTGGTCCTGGTGTCTCTTCACAGCAACAGAACAGTAACAAAGACAAGGAACCCATGGGATCTGACTTACTAAGCATGAGTAAGTGGTTACCTAAAGGAGGGAGCATGTGTGGCTTGAAAGCAGCCACCCAGAGAGAGAGGTCTCATCCAACTAACTCTTGACAAAAGTGTCAAAAACATAAGCTAAAGAAAAGCCAGCCTCTTTAACCCAGTGTTGGGAAATCTGGATATTCACATGCAAATGAATGAAACTACATCCATATCTCTCACCTTGCACACAACTCAACTCAAAGTGAATCAAAGACTCTGATATCAGACCTGATCCTCTAAAACTGCTATACATAAACTTAAGCAAACATTTCAACATGTAGCCACAGGCAATGATTAAAAAAAAAAAAGCAAGAAAATGAAACAAAACAAAATCTCCATTGCATAGGAAATAATTGCAAGAATTCACAAAGAAACTGAATGAAATTAAAAGACTTCTGAGTGTCAAAGGAACCAATCACCAATATGAAGAAAACAGTCTGTAGAATGTGAGGAAAATCAGAACTCAAATATTTAAACAACTAAAAAAAAATCATCCAATAAGAAAATGATCAATGGATTGAACAGACAATACCAATTGTCAGTTGGTTGCTGCCTTTGCACACGTGTGTATCAATAGTCAGACATTCGTGAGGGGTTAATGAACTGACCACAGAATTAAATTGCCAACACATGCCAAAAGTGTTTCAGTCACCCCCCACGCCGTGTGTGTGTGTGTGTGTGTGTGTGTGTGTGTGTGTCCCACCAAAGGTTCATGAATGCTTGACACATGTTTTTAATTAATTCACCACTTTCCCTTCTCTGCTTTACACATGCTCTGTCTACCAGCTTGCTAACCTTGTGCACAGGATACCCAGAATGCACTGCAAAACATTTATTTTTATTAGCGTTCCACTTGTTTAATTTCTTTTGGCAGTTGTGACTTTTACAGCATAGATGATGTGACTAATTTATGTTTTCCTAATTGGATGGATAAATATTCTTGTATATATTAATTTTGCACAATGCCTAGCTGTTTCCAGAGAACTCTAATAAACTAATTAAATAAACCAACACTCAGTCCAATTTATGACTCATCCATCATTCATCTGCTACTGATTCTAATGTCCTCTTGCTTCCCTGCCATGCATGAGTTAGCAGGACCAGTAAGGAGAAAAACAAAGCTATAATAATCCTTTGTATTAGATTTCTTGTGATTGCCAGATAATTGATATTAACGAATGATTGTCCCTTACCTAAAATGTTTGAAATCCAAATTGTCCCATGTGTTGGAAGATTTTTATTTACATAGCAGTATCTCTTGGTGGGGCAGTTCAAAGTCTAAACAGGAAATTCATTTATGCCATATATAATATATATAAGATATATATATATATATATCTTAAGTGCATAGACTGGAGCCAGCTTTACTTGATATTGTCAGTGCATCTGTGTTTTAATAAGTAGTACAGAAATGAAAGATTTAGCTCAGACATAGAGTTTTCTTCTTGTGATATTTGTTAATATGAAAAACAAAACTGGATTTGAGAACATTGTTGTAGTTGAGATTGGGGGTTAGTGATGCTCAACCTGTAACAGGTTTGCTTCTGTTCAGGGGTGAGCCTTACAATAGCCAGCCCTGGTTCAATAACCCCCGCGTCATGTGCTGAGACAGATGCATCCGGTCGCCAATGAAATCTGTCAGTTTCACATTCCCTTCTCAGATTGAGGGAGCACCGGTGGGGGAAAGGTTGAGAGCCTAAAATGTTAAGTTTGAGAGAAAACTGTTTAAAACAGACAGGAATTCTTCTGCCCGCCAGGCATAGTGAGTGGTTCAGGCCTAGGACTCTAAGGCAGGATGATCAGGAGGAATTCAAGGCCAGCCTGGGTTAAATGAGACTCTGTTTCAAACACACACACACACACACACACACACACACGCACGCACGCACGCACGCACACACGTGTGTACCCATGCACACTCAATGTATTTTAGAAATGTTTTATGAATACCTTATATTATCCAAATATCCACAGTATATTATAACATTACTTTCATGATTGTGCTTATTATTCACAAGACAACACACCCGGAGAGTTTAAGTATTTTCCAGTTTAACTTTTTTGCTTAACCACATTCCAAGGAGTTATGTTAAAACTATAGAAAATATGGAAGTTCTGCCTGGTGATTATTATTATTATATACTATCTGATGGTTAGACATTTTAAATTACCTTCAAAAAACAATAGGAAACATCAAAAAGTAAGATTTGCATGCTTTTGTTATCTAATTTAAATACTTCCTCACCCTTGAATTAGTCTCTGGGTAAACCCAATTACAAACTGATCTCGGGGTTTGTGTTATTGTGCTTTTGACTTCCTTCCACCACACAAAACAGACAAAGAACCCCAGGCAAGTCTTTGTGTTGCCATCTGCTGGCTGTATTTTGTGATTCATTATCTGACTAGGCTTTTGAAGGTCAGGATCGAAATAGAAACCTCCTGTTAGAAGACAAGCAATGACCATTTCATTTTATTTCATCAATTTGGACTTCTAGATCACAGCTTGAAAATTGGAAGTATTTAGGTGTGTCACAGGTATGGCGGTCTTATTACACAGTTTTGGTCAGCTGATATCTTGGGCTGTGGATGTTCATTTTCATTACTTGCTCTGCATTCAAGGAGCTGGGCCAACAGTATACAAGGGAGAGAGAGCAGGCAAGAAAAGGCGAGAAAGAATTGTTGGCTGGCACCTGGAGGGGGGCGCCACTTGCGAGACTCATCTTGAGGCATTTCAGATTCTTCATGGCAGGTGTATCATAAGCAGCTCCTCAGACCATGCCAGGGTGCTTGGCCATTGTAATTAAAGTTACATTATAAAAAGTCCCTGCTGTTTCCTTCTGAAAAATGCTGACAGAGACTTCCACAGACTCCAATGACAGCATTTCCAACACCTCTGCATTTGCTATTCCTGTAGCTGCAAACACCAGCATCTACCTTTACATTAGTCACGATGCAAATTAGAGAGGGCAGTGAAAGCAACTAGCATCACTGTGGAGGAGACAGGACAGTGTGCCGCTGGGTCAGAGGTCAGCTCCTGTGGACAGTGACAAAGAAAAGAAAGGCCAATTGGCTTTTAGAAACTCCTAGGAGAAAGCAGTTTCCAGAGCCCAGAGTCAGCTCACATGGTGTTATGAGGAAGGTGGCTAATGCTTCGGGATGCTGGGCATTCAGTGTCAGGAGAAAGAAGGCCATGGGACTTGGTGTCGTAGAAAAATATAAGCATTTGGTGGAGAGCAATTTGTGTAGAATGGTTAGATGCCTGGAAAGAAAGGGTCTCATGAAACGGGTCCTTGAGGACTTCCAGTCATAGAATGGCAGGTGAGGGATGTATGGAGCAATGTTTCAGTGCTCTCAACAGGGCAATTCTAAGAATCAGAAGAGGTGATCAAAAGGATCAAAACTCTAGCTTCCCTCATTAAAAGATGATGTTAGATAATTGTGTAAGTGCAGATGAAATATGAAACTATTGAAACTAATAGCAAAAAATTAAAGTATAGAGTAAAAAAGGACATGGAAGACCCCTACCCCCATCCCCTTACTCTCTTAGACTTGAGATGTCAGCTTTCCTGGCTCTTGGTCAGGTCATCTGAAGAGCTGTCCAACTGTGTCTTAACGAAGTCTCAATAAGAGGAAGAGTCTTTAACTGCCAAACAAAATCTAGTTCCTGTCAAACTGATGGGCCTTAATTAAAAATGCTTTTATTTCCAAAATGAGAATAGAACATTTAAAAAATTTTTCCATGTGCTCATAAAATCCTTTTAAATGGCTATTTATTCACTCATTCCCATCAAAATACAAAGGGAATTTACTAGGTGGACTTACAGGATGTGCATTGGGTGGTTGACAATGATTGTTTTCGCACTGTAGAGGCTGAGAGCCTGGTTGTCGCTCACGTTATGAGGCTGAGTGCCTGAGCAGTCCCAATCTGGCAGTGAAAGCCTGAGAGACTTCTGGAAGCCAGGCAAAGAAGATGAAGTCTGATGTTATTCTGTGTATATGAAGCAAGAGAGTGAGCTATAATATAAGCAGTGAGAATACAGTACAGAAATGGGGATCACTTTGGGATCAGTTGTCACTGGAGGAGAGAAAGCCAGAAGTTTCTAAATCCCTTTACTACTCTGTTACTTAATCTGGGATCTGGCTATTTTGGCAAGAAATAATTATCTTATAAATGGCCATCACATGTATACCTATGTAAAACATATGAAAACATTTTCATACTTTAATGAGATGTTGAACATTTGTATTAACAACAATAAAACAAAGTGTTAAGAAATTTTAGTATCTCTGCATTTTGATTCTTTAGACATTAACTTACATGTGACATTTTAAGATTATTTTAACACTTCGCATTTTTGTTTAATTTGGGGACAGGTGCACATGTGTCACAGTGTGCATATAGGGAGGCCAGAGGGCAACAACTTACAGGAGTCAGTTCTGACCTTTCAGTGTGTGGATCCCCAGGATCAATCTTAGGTTGTCAAGCTTGATGACAAGTGCCGTTACCCGCTGAACCAATTTGCTGGCCTCCAAGTAACATTTTAAATTGTAATGCAAAATTTAGTGTTTATTTCCATTGAATAGAATTAATATGCATTAAAAGGACATTTTAATATCCATGAGTCTCTTGCTCTGTCCTAAGAGGTAATACCTAGTCTAGAGTCACATTCTACATTCCTTTAGATAGTAGCCTACATTCCTTTTCCTACATCCTTAATCCTTTTTGAAAACCAAGCCAATTTGGGGATCATTTGACAAGTTTTTCTTTGCCCTCATCCTTCCTTTACCCTCATCATAATTCATCTACTCACTTTAAAGTCAAACTGTGATAACGATTTGCAACTAAAAATCCATTATTTTAATTGACAAGTTTCCATAGCAGATTGCAATGTGTTGCTATTTTTGGTGACTTGTTCAGCAGACAGGAGTGCTTTGGGGGTTCTATTAATAGTAGTTTTAGAAATAGCAGGTGAGAAACTCTACTTGTAGTGGGGAAGGAAGGATGACTCTGGACTGGAACAGGTTGGGGGTGGGGTAGAGGTCAAGGTGAGGAGCCATGGCATACAAAAGTACTGCCAACAGAAATGAAACAAACCTGTGCCTTGAAGTGGCTTCAGGTTTTCTGAATTCCTAGCTCTTTCTCTGTGTGTTCCTCAATGGTTTCTTATGAGCATCTCCACCCAGTTTTCTTTTTCTTGTAGCTGACTTTGGAATGCACTCTATGCCGTTTCTCTAGAGTCCAGTCCAGTTTTCAACAAGAATGGTCCCCCTGCTTGGTAGTTTTCATGTTAGTAGCAGGATTGATGGGTCCTTCTGCTCCTAGGATTTCATACTTGGAATTATAACTTTACCTTTACTTAATAAGGATCCCTGCATTTCTAAATCTTGAACAGAGAAAACTCAGTGTGATGCTATATTTCAAGCCATAGGAGGTCTAACCCCCACCATTCCCTCTGGCTCCTCCATCCATTTTCCTGTTTCCTCTAGGATCATTAGAACAGAGTGATTGAACTCCTGTTTCACTGGAGCTGGCATCCTGTGAAGTTCTTCCCTATGAGGCTAAACATCTGCCTAGGTATTTCCGTGTTCCGTGCTGGCTGTGATATGGTGCTGTATAGAATGAATGTCCCACTAAACTTCTTGTTAACAAAACAGCAGTTTGACAGCTGGGAGAAGCAGACAACTGGCATTCTCCGTGTTCCAATGTATTCTTAGCTCTCCTCTTCTGTGGGAGAAAATGCAGCAGTAGCAATCTGAATGAGGATTAGAAGTAGAACATTAACACATATTTGTCATCTCTCGAATCAAGGAACCATTAAAGGGGATATGCTTGGGTGTTAAGAAGAAGAGAATGCCTTTCTTTGAGGACTAAACACTGGGGCCACTTGAGTAAACATGATTTGACAATTGACTCCAGGAAGATAAAATCTTAAATCAATATATTATTTTACTGCTTGCTGTAAACCAACTTATCCAGATCATGAGTTTGATTACACATGCAAATAGTTGTTTGGATACAGAAGATTGTTTACCTGATTCTGAGTGTGTTGTGAGGCAGAGCATTGTGGTGGTGGCATTTTATATTTTATAGCGAAAGAGGCTGCTAACTTCATGCAGTGTAGAAGGGGGAGAGAGGGATATATGAAGAGATTAGAGTAAGATATAGCCTCCCTAGATATGCTCTAATGGCCTTCCTCCAACAATGTCATACCTGTTACTTTCATCACCTCAACATTTCCATCATATTATAATTTCATCAGAGAATAATGAATTCATCAGAGAATTCATTATTTCAGAGCTCTCATGATCCAATCATAATCTCTAGAGACACTCTCACAGATATCACCCAGGTACAATTTAATACTCTCCTAGGGTTTTTCCAACCCAATCAAGTCGACAGTCATAATTCATCAGGACAACTTCCCATGCATGTATCTTTTACTTCCCACTAATGTGCTGAGACACACCCTTCTATTTATCTCTATTTGTCTGTCTGTCTGTCTGTCTGTCTATCTGCCTGCCTGCCTGCTTGCCTGTTTGTTTAGCTATCTTCTTATCTATTTATGTTCATCATTATCTCTCTGTGTCTTCATCATCATCATCATCATCATCATCATCATCATATTTCATCCATATTGATATGACTGCCAAATAGTATCATTTTTAAATAAATCTGACAAATATCTTTGATAAACAGGGTTTCTTTGTCATCTACTTAGGAGTCTATAGTCAACAAGTTAGAGAAAGCAATGACCATACATTATTGCTGAGGATGTTTATAGATGATGATAAAAGGCTGTATTAATTTTAATAAACAATGAATTCATTTCTTTCATAAATTTTCATCTTATTATTCATAAAGTTTCTATATATTAACAATTGCTAGGCATATAAGCACACCCAACTTCATTAAGGGCTTTTTTAAAATGGAAAAAATGTATTCTATAGAAAGCATCCAAATCAAAGGCATTGTGAAGGAAGACATTAATTATCATGGTTAGTAACTATAACCTTATTCAATTTTTATTGTACAATTAGATTACAGAATTATTAGAAAATTCTTTTAATAAGGAAAATATAATCTATCTAACCTCAACAATAAATGTATTTTTAAGCCTACTCAGACAGAAAAAGGAATTTACCTGTCAGGCAAGATCCACCAATGGCCTAATTTAACCTCCAAGAGGTATAGAAACATTGAAAGTTATTATAATAAAAATAATAATTCTGAAACTAACAAGACTTCACCTATATCTCCCTGTAGGAATCTCTATCATGAACTCTCACAATGTACAGCATGAGACACACAAATGTTTCCCTCATCCTATACTTTGGAACAATATTGATGTTCTGTTATTTCCATCCATGTCTGGATCACTAATGATTAGGGCACAGTAGGTAGAGCAGCTTCAACCCCTCCCACCTGGTATGAAAGATGAACGAGAGACAAAATGCATGCAGAATGTGCCCATGGGCCATCTGCCTGGCTGTGAAGTCTGCTTTCTTTGTGAAGAAATAAGGGTGTAATGTCTTATTGGGATTCCTGTCATATGTAAGAAACATTTTAGAATTACTATTTCCTGCTAATTTGCTTACTTTTGACATCTACAACACACAGATTATTCTTTCTCTTCTTTCAAAATAAGTTTTAATTTTGTTTACATGTGTGTGTTTGTACACATGTGTTCTGGTGCCTGTGGTGGGCAGAAGAGGGTATTGGCCCTGAAGGTAGAGTTAGAGGTGGTTGTGAGCTACCTGTCATGGGTGCTGGAACTAGAACTCTGGTCTCTGCAAGAGCAGCACATGCTCTTGACAGGCAAAGCCTCTCTCCAGCCCTAGACTCTCCTGTCTGGGCAGGAAAAATACTGTTACACGAACACAGGCTGAGCACAGACTGGTTGTCTGCCATCTTTCTCATTCTCTCTATGCTTGTGTTTCATAATTTCTTTTTCCTCATTTAGTACAATTAACCAAGAAGACAACACATAAGGCCCAGTAAGGATATACAGCACATCTTACAGATTTGCCTTTCACAATCCCTAGGTACAAATCATATCTTTCTCCATACTGTATAAAGGCTCTCTAAGACAGGTCATTGGTGCTGATCACAAATGTCTCTGTTTCAAGTGAGTTTTTATTTCTCTTGGTCTTGGCATTCTTACTCAATATTATCTGACTATATATGCAAGAATGTATTTTTCAGTATTTGTTCCATTCTGTCGATCAATCTAAAAATCTCTTCTTATGTTAATGGAATGCTGTTTGAATTACTATAGCTTTTTGGTAAATTTTGATATCAGAAAACGTTCATCCACTGACTCTATTCTTTTCTTTCCAGATCACCTTGACTGCTTGAATCCTTGAGAGTTCATATAGTGTTGAGCATGGCTTAACTTTCATCCCCTGATTGGGTTCCTGAACTTGGATTATAATTTCTATTTCTTCTCATTCATTTATAGCTTTAACTTTATTTAGCAATTTTTTTATAGTTTTTAGTGTACAATTATTTTGCCTCCTTAGCCAAGTTAATTTCTAAATATTTCATTCTGTTTATGCTATTGTATTTGAAATTGTTTTCTCTTCAGCTTCTTCACCGTTAATATAGAAATAAAGATTGACTTGTGTGTTGGTTTTGAAATCTGCTACTTTGTAAATATATTGTCTCTAACATTCTGTGAAATCTTTAGGGGGTCTTCTACATACAATATCATGCCATCTATAAAAGAAAGTAACTCTGCTTCTTCCTTTCAATGTATATGTCTTTTATTTCTCTTCTCACCTGTTTTGGTTATAAATTTCAGCACCTTTATAGACAGGAATAATGAAATCGACATCCTTGTGTAGTTCATGAATTCAATGGAAAAATCTTTAGTTTTTCCACTACAGAATAAGAATGAAAAGCGTTGGGGTTTTCTTATAGAACCAATTATTTTCATATGTAACCAATATATTACAATATTGAGAACTTTTCTTTTTACCTCTAATGTATTGAGTGTTCAGTTATAAAAGCATGTAGAACATTTAACAGCTTTTTCTTCATTAATTGGAATGATTATACAGTTTTCCTCCTACATTCTGTTAATTTGGCATACCACACTGATGAATTTTTATATTTGGATCATCCTTGTTTTCCACAACAATGATTCCACTTGGTCACAGCACACCATCCTTTTAATCTGTTACTGAACTGATCCCACCACACATGATGCCCCCATGATCCATACACTGCTTTGTGTGAGTGGGTGCCACAGGCCTTTGGGAACTGCTGATATTTCTGCATTATTTTGTCTTTCTGTTTCTTTTTCTTGATAGTTTCAAATGAGAGAATTGGATGGAAGAGGGGAAGGGGGAAGAAAGGAAAAAAGAGAGGAGAGAAAATTAAAAGGAAGGGAGAGGAGAGAAGAGGAGGGAGGAGAGTAAATAGATGGGGAAGGACAGTGGAGGGGTGGAAATAAAGGGATAGGGAGGGGAGGGGAGGGATGGAAAGGAAAGGTATGAGGAGAGGAGAGGAGGGGAGAGAAAGGGAGGGGAGGAGAGGGGAAGGGAAGGGAAGGGAGGGGGAAGGAAAAGTGTGAGGAGGGAGGGGAGAAAGGAAGGTCAGGTCTTCTAGTCTATGCAGACTGGGTCTGTGTTGGGTGCTCTTCAGAACTTTCCTAGGCTTCTGACATGTGTTCAGGTGCACTATGCATGCATGGTATACAGATTTGTTTCTTTTTCTTTTCTTTCCTTTTTTTTTTGAGACAGTTTCTCTGTGTTGTTTTGGTGCAGATTTGTTTACTTATGGTTAATCATCTTGAAAATTTTAACCATCTGATACAGATCCATTTTTTCTGTGTTACAAAAAGTCTATGATGATTTTTTTCTCCTATTTATTCACTCTTAGATGAGAAAAAGTCTTTTAAGACAAGAGACTTGCCCATAAATGTGGTTAATGGAGTCTGTTGTTTCCTCCTTGGTATCTACCATGAATTCATATGGACTTTTTTGAATGATAAATTGTCATCACCAGTTTAGTGAATTAACTTCTAAGGTGAGTAAATAGTAAAGGACTGAAGCCAAGCTTATGTACATAAAACATTATTCAAGAGATGAAAAGTTTCAAACATCACTCAATAGGTTGGAACCTCAACTTACATAGACTAGTTAGGTCAGGTCCTTTCCATAGTGACCCAGAGGAGTGTGCTGAATAAGGTGGTGCTTGTTACATTTCTTTATCAGCACTCCCACACTACAGTCTTGGCAAAGATCCCAGGACACCAAGCCTGTAAGCAAGGACTCAGTAGCTATGCTATCTTTCTTGAGGACATATATCTACATCCATTGCTAAGAATTATTTCGCATAACATATTTGTCTCTTCACTCACTTACTTACTTGAATATTAATATCAATTGGAAGTCAGATATTAATTTTACACTTAGATTGTAATCCCATAATGCTGATGTATTTAGCTCCAATTATCTCAGCATTAGATGTAGGATGTAGAGCTAGTGTGTGTGCATGTGAAGGGTGTCTGTATGGGTGGGTGTGCATACATGAGTGTGGAGATTGACTTCTGTCTTTCTTGATTGCTCTCTGCCTTATATATTGAGACAGAATCTCTCACTTAAACACAGAGTTTGCCAGTTTGGCTATCCTACTTAGCCATCTTGCTTCAGGAATATCCCACATCTGTCTCTGGAGTATTAGAATCACAGCAGGTTTCATGACTTCACAGCATGTTCACTGGTGTTGGTGGGCCAGTCTTCACACTTTCTCAGCATGTGCTTTGCCCAAGACGCCACCTCCCCAACTCTGCAACTCCAGGAAGCATTTATTTAGTTACTATGTCACCTTGGCAAATCTCCAGCATTGTAGAGTGTTTCTTTTACTTTGTTTCTTTGCTTGCTTGCTTCTTTCTCCTATTTCACTTTATTATTTTTTTTACACTTGGCAATATCTACTTCTAACAGATGCTCCAAGCTCATCTTACACATCTCCCCCCACCAAAAAAAAAAAAATCCTAGAATCAGTCATTTCTGCAAGGAGGCTTGGTTTCTTTTTACTGGGGAATGGCATGAGAGAACTATCAGGTGTATGCATTAAAAGTCCTCAACCAACCAAGCCAGGGAAAGCATACATTTCAATCCATGTAAATACAAATATATATATAATAATTACAAGTACCTGTTGGTGTCTCCAGTTCTAGTCACTTACCACACAAGCCATTGATTTCTGTTCATTACTGATCTATTTCTCCTTCTGACACACCATCTATTCCAAGTTCACAAGAGAACTAGTCTTGGCTTCTTTCCTGATGCTGATGCCAGCCAAGAGTCTGAAGGAAGTTATGATGATTTTTTTTCCCTCTTGGGGTGTACATGTATGTATAGGTGCTGTGTGAGAGGGTGCATGTGGAGGTTGGTGGTCAATTTCAGGTATTGTTCTTCGGATGCTGCCTACCTTAGTTTTCCTTTTTTAGAACAAGGTCTCTCATTGGCCAAATGCTCACCAAGGTGGCAAGACTGCCTGAACATCAAGCCCCAGGATCCACCTGTCCCTCAACTCCACAGTGCTGGGATTATATGCGCACGCCACCACAAACAGATTTCCCTTTCAGTTAAAATAATTTGCTTGAGACAGCGTCTCTCCAGTTAGCCCTGGCTGTCCTGGAACTCACTAGGTAGACCAGACTCGCCTCCAACACACAGAGCTAAGCTTGTCTCCACCTCTGGAGTACTGAGATTAAAGGAGTGCTCCACCAAGCCCAGGCACAACCAGCTGTTTTTCACAGGGACTCTGAGGGTCCACCTCAGGTCCCCCTGCATGCCTGGCAAGCACTTTGCCAATTGGGCCAAAGCTCCAGACAAAGATCAGAAGTTTATATTTGGTACAGTCACTGGGTAAGTCAGGACCTTTGGTGCAGTGATTTAAAAGAAAACAGATCCCTCTTTCCTGTGGGATAAGGTATTCTCCCAGCCTCTCCAGCACTGTTCTTACCTCTGCCTCCCACTTGCTGACGCTAGTCAGGAAATACTACTGAATCCCGTGGCTCTAGTTTACTTTCTCAGGATAAACTGCCTGTTGGGATCTCCTCTGCCTGAAATCTGTGGTTGTGGAGTCAGGTGCTAATGACAATGGGGCCACAATAACATTTTCACAAGCGTCTTGAAGCTTCAAGCAGACTGGTCAGTACTTTATCATGTCTCTGCTTTTCCTATTTTCATATTCCACAATGCCTTCACTTCATTTCTTCAGATTTAATCAACCCTTTAAAGCAAGGATGAATCTTGCAGCCCTGGGGTATGAGAGTTGTCTTCTGGACCACCTGGCCTAGCAGGGAAAGATTTTATGCTCACAAATCTCCTGCTCTGTTGCAAAATACCATGTGGCTTTTGCTAATGTTGAAAGTAACAATGTGTTTTTAATCTAATTTACTAATGTGGAACAGCTTTCTTCTGAATCACAGTGGTGTAACCATTGACAACCAGGGTTTTGGCTCCTATTGAGTGTGAGTGCGTAGGATCAGGAAATAAAATTTTCCATCCAGTAGCTCACTATCCCAATTTAATCCTCGTCAATCTTAGTGAATTAATTAGCAAGTAGTAAAATGAAGCCATATCAGTAAATGTTTATGAACATTTATCTGTTCCCTTTAAAGGCTTCTGTGCAGTAAGCCAGGGAGTTCAACCAGCCTTTCTCGAGCACACTCATTCCCTTCGCTGGGACATTTTTCAATGTGGCATGCACAGAACATGTGGCAGTTCCACTCACTGCTCCTTGAGGCCTCCTTCACCCTGCACTGTCTCTTAGTCACCTCCTGTCCACTTTTCTCTCTAGAGCTTTCTCTCGGGCTTCTTGCCAGGGAGAGTTGCTTGGCCTTGTGGAAGTGAATCTCCTCTCCTTTTGCTCTCTCTGTCATAGACAATCCCCCCCTTCCCAACACACACACACTTTGCTGTTTCAACAGCCTTTCTTTCTACTCTTTTATACATTGAAATATATTTAAATACTTTTGGTTTGTGGGAAAACACTACAATTTTGAACTTCCAGGTTCGGCTAACACCGCAGCTTGCTGTTGTTCTTTGCCTGGTGGAGTAGCCCACAGTGACCTAAACACACTGAAGTGTTTGAACCCTTGGTGAGATGACACAGATTGGTCTTTGCGGTTTTCCGTATTTCTTAAGGATCAGGAAGGGATGGTAGCAATGAGGGATGCCCTAAGGTTCTTCTGTACTTCAGACATGTTCTTAACCTCCACTGTAGTACCTAGTGCAATTTCCTTGTTCTGGTCCAGATCAATCACCCCCAAAACATCTCAATTTCCTTCTTAACCTGTTGTCTCCAAGACATGAGGGGCTGAGTGCCTGGTGGCAATGTGAAATTCCCTCTCCACAAAATGTAGGCATGTCTTCTGACAGAAACACTCGTCACTCAGGGTCTAATACTTTTGGTTTATCAGAGCAGAGAGTCCTGGGAACAGGAACCACACGTTTTGCTAGGGGTAATACTAAATGGCTCAATTCTCATTTTTGTTCCTTGATTCCAGGACCTATGAATCATGGCTATAAGAGGGATAATTCAGATCATAAACACCTTTGAGAGAACTTGCCCCAGCCCTGCAAAGTAATGCCACTGCTCTCAGAGAAACTAAGGCTTCAAAATTGCTATTCAACTCACCTATCAAACCAGCTTTTCAATGGCAGGGAGAATACGGTGTCACCAGTGAACTCCATGGGAATGAGTCTATTGCTATACGTCTATTCTGAGGCAAATTGCTTGACCGGAAGCAATACTCTCTGTAATCATGTAATAGTAAATAACGCATCATAGAAGCTCACTGATAGCAGCTTTTGCAGAGTAAATGTCTATTTCCAAAAGAACAAAGCTTGTCCTTTTCCAGATCAGAAATAGTCTAGAATAGTAGCTCTCTACTTTCCTAAAGCTATGACCCTTTAATAAAGTTCCTCATGTTGTGGTGAACACCAACCATAAAATTATTTCATTAGTAGCTCATAACCATAGTTTTGCTACTGTTATGAATTGTAGTGTAAACTTCTGATATGCAGGCTATCTGATCTGTGACCCCTGGGAGAGGGCTGTTTGATCCCCCAAAGGGCTTGTGAACCACAGGTTGAGAACTAGTGGTCTAGTGGATTAGCCAGTCCCCTTGGAGATGAAAAATCACCACGGGGAGTGGTGACATGGCAGGCCATCAGTGTTAGTCTCTGCTGCCCACAGATTGGGTACCCTTCAGTGGCCTTCACAGTCATACCTGTTCTGATGAGAGGCAGTCCACATGGTCCCACACATAACTAACTACCAAGACTGTTTTGCTTATGAATCCCTCAAAGGTGGCTGAGTAAAGAAGCTGGCATGTGTCTATCAAATGGGTTGTCCCTCTACTTGGTTTTTTTAATGCGTCTTTTCCATCTTAGGTGAACATTCATAAAGGAAATAAACAGCTTTGCACTTTTATCCATTAATTCAGAGAGCTCTCTAGATATTTCTTTTTTTAAGAGTATTGTTTTTTTTTAATTAGGAAATTTTTTTATTCGTTCTACATATTGACCACAGATTCCCTCTCATCCCTCCTCCCTTCCCCCCAAACCCACCCCCATCTCCTTCTTCTAAAAGGTATGGCCTCCCATGGGAAGTCAGCAAAGCCTAGCACATTCAGCTGAGGGAGGTCCAAGCCCCTTCCCCTGCATCAGACTGGGGCAGGTATGGAGACCATGGTCACCACTTCTGTATGTAATTTGCTTGTGATTTGTGTCCTGCTTGGTCCATTACTTATATCTCATCCCAGTTTGGTGTTCAAGTATTAAGCTTGCCCAAATTTATGAGCCTAGATCATGATGAGTACCTTGGGTGCCATGGGTACTTGGTGGCCTATTGTCAAGCATTTAGTTTCTCCTGAGACCCAGAGGCAGTTCAAGAGTTGTGTCTCCAAAAGACAATAATTCTCTACAGATAAACTCAAAATCCCAAGGGCCTGTGCTATGATTCCCTTACAGGAGCATGCCAAAAGTTCCAAATGCCAAACCTATTGCCACTGATGCTGCAAGCATCAACAGGCCTGCTGGATCACATGACCCAAGTGGCAGAGCAGCTTGGCGGGTGATACAGCAGACTGGACCTGTTGCAGAGCCTTCTTTTGTCTGGGCCCTGGTTTTTGTGTCATTCAGTAAATGGCAGTAGCAGTACAACTAAATGAGGAGTATGACCTCTCGGAAATTCAGTGTACTAAATAGGTGCAGTATCTCTTTCTTGGTTGTAGATGAGCTTGGATTCAACATCACCTTAGAAAGGAAATCCTAAAGATTTCACTGTCATAGCAGGCTCCCAAAATTTAGTTCATTTCATTTCCTGCTTTCTGACATACAGATAGCGATTAAATCTAGTATAGTTGCTATGTCTTCTTTACCAATTCGTTTTTGTAAGTTTTTAATTTTAACTGGGTGATGGTAGCACACACTTTTACTCCCAGCACTCCGGAGGCAGATGCAGGCATATCTCTGTGAGTTTGAGGCCAGCCTGGTCTACAAAGTGAGTTCCAGGACAGCCAGGGCTACACAGAGAAACCCTGTCTGGAAAATTTTTTTAATCTTAATTTAAATATATCATGTCCCATCTTCCTTCTCCTCCCTCTTTGCCCCTGTCATATCCCCCTCAAGTAAAAGGCATCATTGTCTTTATTATTGCTACATGTATATGCATGAATACGTAATTATAACATGTTGAGTCCATTTTTGGTGTGTGTGCGTGTGTGTGTGTGTGTGTGTGTGTGTGTGTGTGTGTGTGTGTGTGTGATTTCAAGGTTGATCACTTTGTGTTAGCTAATCAGTTTGGGGTATCGTCCCTGGGAGAGAGTAATTCTCCCTTTCTTAGCTATCATTACTTGTCTGTAATTCTTTGCTTAGGGACAAGGCTCCGTCAGATTTCTCTCTTCCAAATTATCATGTCTTTTGATGCTGTCGATGTACAGGTCTTATTTAGGCAGCCTTATTGTTGAGGTATCATGGGTGTAACTCCCCTGTCATTTCTAGGAGAAATAATCTTGCAGCAGACTTCCTGGTCCTCTGGTTCATATTTTTTTTTCTGCCCCCTCTTCCATGATGTTCCAAAGCCTTAGGTGCAGGGGTTTTGTTGTTGAATTATCCATTGGAGCTGGCATCCCCACACAGTACTTTGATCTCTGCACTATAACCAGTTATAGTTTCTGTAATGCTCTCTCTGTGCTATAGAGAGAAGCTTCTTTGATGAGGTGAGCTATACTTATCCGTGGGAATACATATGGACTTTAGAAAGCAGTTAGGAATTACCAGGTGGGGCAATGTGGACACGGGATAGATAGAATGGTTTCCATACATTCACTATACATTGTGAAGATGATCTTCACACTGTCGACTGACTTCATTGCTTATTGTCTCCAGAAAAAAAAAAAACTTAAAATATTTGGTATTGCCTATCAATTTAGGCATCCCTTAGCCCAGTCAGGTTTGCACATGAAAGCAGCCATCCATTATATTATGTAGGTGAGTGTGTGATTACTGTATGCACATGCAGTATCTTTTGCCTGTCTCAAGTAGAAGCCTTATTTCTCCATTACTTTATCATCACCCTTATTTACAACTATAGAAAGTAAATTCTCTTTGTGTCTTTTCATGCATCAAGGATAAAGATAAAATATTAGGCCCCAACATCACATTTAAATCTACACATATTTGTGTACAAATGTTCAAAAGAATACAATTCTGTAAATGCAGCCAAAATCATTTTTAATAATAAGACACGATTGCTTTGGATCTTCCTTTAACAAGACTGCTGTGAGGAATCCTCTGAAGCTCTTCCCAAACCTTGCCTTCTCCCAGCTTACCTGTACTTTGTCCCACTTCTCACATTCCAACTAACCTAATAGTTCAATCATACGATATTGATAGCTGTTATTTTATGTTTCAAATTTTCTTTTCTTCTCTAGTTTTGGAGGAGGGGGGCTAAGAAATAGGATCTCACTAAATAATCCAGGCTGGTCCAGAACTCCACATAGAGTACAGGCTGACCTCCAGCTCATATTCCTTCTCCCTCAGCCTCCTCAAGACTGAGATTAGAGGCATGTGCACTGTGCTTGACTTTTTGTTTTTTTATTTCTAATAAAAGTTAATTAATGAGATGAGTAATAGAGTTGCTTGTGTAATTGGAAAAGATAAATTGACACAAGGACCTTCAATTCATTTTCAAAGACTCACATACATCTATTGCATCACTTTACCAATGTTATTGATGTCTCAAAGAGCCATCTTTTGGTCTCATTGATTTTTCTTTATTGTTTTTTTCTATTTTTTCTTTTATTGGCATATGCTCTGCTCTCTAAACATAATTGACCTCCTCTGCTTCTACCTAAGTGATGCCTTGCATTTTAAATTCAGTAACTGCCTTACATTATCCTGCTCTTTGTTCATATTTGAGCCCATAGCTCATATTTGCACCACCCAAATACCTCCCATCTTTCCAGCATACTATGAAGTTAAAATATGAATGTGCTTCTATGGATAAGAGTGCATCTGAGCAACAATGTCCACAACCTCCAAACACTTTCCGACCTACTTTAGTTACTTTACACTCTAACCTTGTCTTGCCTTCAGAGAGCCAACAGGATTTCAAACTACAACAAGACCTTTGGAGGGAAGGGGATCGAGTTATCCATCACCTCATATCTAACTGCAGGTCTTCTTCTCTTTAAGCTGAAGGAACTAACCGTCAATGTCAGGTTATTGCTCAGCAGCATTTACAAAAACAAACATTAATTATAGACCTATTGTGCGGGGGACTGCCTAATAATGTGCATCATTTCCTTCAGCATTCACAGTGGTGGGGGCACTGAGTCATCCAAACTCAGTTTTCATTGTCAAGGCTCTTTGTGATCTCTGAGTAATCTGAAAGAAAAGGACCTGTGTGCCTGGAAATAACTTGGGAGGTTTTCTTTTCTCTGAATAGCTGAAGAACTACATGGGTGGCTGTCAGTGCAGATTGTAAGAAGACTTGCATAGGCCACAAAAGCCCTTTCCTGTGGTGCAGTATTACTCAGACCTATTCTGTGCTTCAGCCCCTTGCCTAGATGACAGCTTCACCACCCCTGGCATTTGACAAGGCTGGAGGGGTTTGACAAGTTAAATCATCTGCCACTGACTATTTCTGTATTAACAAAAATGCTAGATCCTGTCTTGTGATTTCTTACCAGCTTGTGACAGTCCTTCTTGTAACACAACTTTGTACTCATGCCCTTCTAGTGACAGATACCTAGACATATCAGGTCCTACCGTGCACATATATGAAGGTAGAAAGGACCGGATGACCATATATGAGTGAAGATTACCAGCTGAGGCTGTGAGAGGACAGATAAACAGATGCAGCTGAGCACACTGTTGCTCAAGCCTAAAAGACTCCTTGTGGAACAGCACACATTGCTGACCCTCACAGTTTATGCAGGTCTTCATAACTCCTGAAGCAACTGATGCCTATCATGATAACTGATAAAAATTCACATGACTCTATAAATAGTTGGGTAGAATTTTGGCCTAAAGAAAGTTACTCCATTTCTGGATAAGAACTTCTGCTCGGTGCAGGTGCATAGTTCTCTCCACATCGACAGAGGCTGAAATTCCACTCGTGATTCTTTCATGATCATGACATATTTGAAGCTGTTCTATGATCTAGGAGAGAGAAACATGAGATTTCCAACTGAAGTATATTTTTTTCTACTACCATACACTAGATTAACATAATGAATGGTGTGCCACTATTAAGGGAGGAATAAGATTGTTAGTTTTTGCTACACTTCTGCCTGGACTCTGGGTGAACAAGTGTGCTCCTGTGTCGATAACAAAGGCGCATTGGACACTTCCTTGTGGACACTGTGGGAGAACATTATGAATCTCACAGACAGAATGTGACACTAGTGTTTGTTTCTCCCTTACAAAGTAGTCCTGGGAGTATAGTTGAACTCCCTTTGAATAACCAGGACAAATAAAGACCTCTCCTGAAGACTTCACAGTCTTAACTGAATAATTTTAATATGAACAAAACAGAGACTTGGAGAACAATTGAAAATAAGAAAGTGCTTTGAAATGAAGAAAATAGATAGCATTTTAGTGTGACAGGAGGAGATATTTAGCAAGTCATATGAAAACGACTATGAACTGCTTGGTTTCCTTGCAAGAGGCAGGTCCATGTTGGTAACTAAGATAGGGGAACTTTGAAAAGTGAACTATGATTGGATGGTGGGGTCTGATACTGCCTAGGGAGTTTGGTCCCATGACAGAACACAGTTACCTTCCTCTATAACTTATGTGAGACACAAAAGCTGACATCAACTCTCTGCACACAGAAACAAATCTCATTGCTCCTGTCCCTAAAAACACAAGAGACAGAGTGCTTTCCTAGCACACAGAGCCTTGAGTTTCATCTCTAGTGGCACATAAACTAGACAGGTTTGTAGTTCCAATACTTGGGAGGTGGACAAAGGATTAGCCATTCAAGGACAGCTTGGTCTACATGAACCTTGTCTCAAAAAAAAAAAAAAAAAAAAGAACAGAAACCCGAGTCTTTATAAACAGCTCTGTGACATGTGTGAGCAGAATAGATGTGAAGGTCAGGACTATACCAAAATTCTCCTTGTTGAGATATTCTTGCTTTTTGTAAATAAATATATTTAAATTTCCAATCATGGCTATAATAAAGGAAGGAAGTTCCATTTTTATTGAGCTGGAAAGAGACACATTTAAAATCCAAAATATGTAGTTCCTTACCTTTTGTAAACTTTTGTTTCATTTGATTTTATAAAAAGAGGGCATCTTCACCAAATACCCAACTTATCAAGTTACCTTTCCTCTCTCTCTCTCTTTCTCCCTCCCTCCCTCCCTCCCTCCCTCTCTCCTTCTTTCCTTCCTTCCTTCCTTCCTTCCTTCCCTCCTTTCTTCCTTCCTTCCTTTTTTCCTCTATCACTCTTCTCTTTGCTTTCTGAGACACTGTCCCTTACTGAACATGGGACTAGCTGTTTCAGCTAGACTGCTGGCAATCAACCCCGGATCTGTCTGTCTCTGCATGGTGCTATGGTTACAGATATGTGCTGATCTGGTTTTTACTTGGTATTGGAGATCCTAAATCAGTTCCTCATTCTTGCCTAGCAAGAGCCTTACACATAGCCATCTCCTCAGTACCATAAATTATTATTTTGAACAGTATTGCTCAATGACATAAATCCAGCAGTAGAACTTCCAACTCATAGATAGGAACATCTTTGGAGTTTCTAGACAATGGTAAACAACTCACTGATGTATTGAGAGGATTATGTTTCTGTCATTTGTAGATCATAGATATTATACAGGTGTGTACAAATCATTTATATGAATGACACAAAAGAATTGAGACTGTCTTAGGGAAAGACAGGACTAGACAGAAGGGGTAGAATATGGTCAAAGCATATGATACAGTTGTATGAAAATTTCTTTATTATATGGTCTCATCACTATACAATGCATGCTTGCTGGTGAAATAGTTTTTAATTGAAAACCATTTTCACTTATACGTGTATCATCATAGCTTCTTTTTTTCCATAATAATAGATGTGACTGGATGAGTGAACAACTTTTCATCGTTTTAGGATCCATGGCATTTACTCTATCTGTTGTCTTATTAAATTTTTGGCATTTCTTAAATATCTGCAAAAAATATCCTCTACTGCTCTTGATTATCATTCGGTACCTATATAATTTGTAAATTCTAAACTTCTGCATATGCATGTGGTTTATAAAATTTGTTATGGGCATTTTTTGTACTGAATAAGAGAAGTTAATAATTTAAATAGTCATACACTTAATTTCTTTTTTGGTATGTGATTTCATTCCTTAATTAAAGAATCCTGTCTTGCATCAAGGTAACAAGATATTTTCATGTAAAGATTAAAGAGTTGCTATTTAACATCAAGAACTTTAATCCATATGGAAGTTATTGTATGTCACATTAGGTAGGAATTTCATCTTCCTTTCTACCATCTGGAGAGCTAATTGTCCAAATATCACATATTGAATAATCCATGTTTTGCACTTTGATATGGAATGCTAACTCTATGGCTTACCTAATTCCCCTATCTTTGTGGACCATTTTGGGAGCTATCTGTTCCACCAAAATAGTTTATCTTTCTCTTCTGCTCGTAACAAAATGTCTCATTTCTTTAATGTTCTCTAGAAGTTGTGGCATCTCCGTGTGACCGTCTCTCATTGTTGTCCTTCAGAATTGTTTCAGCAATCCTTTACACTTTGCACTTCCGCATGAATTTTAGGAACCATTGATGAATTTCAAAAGAAACATTGTTGGGACATGGATACAAAATGACACCCCATGTATCCACATCATACTTCTTAGAAATTATAATTAGTCCCTTATTGAGGAAAAAAGAGGCTTTGCAGATGCGTTAGGATAAAGACTGTGAGATGGGGATATGTACCCAGATTATCTGGAAGGGCCCTTAATGAAATTATATATGTATTATAGGAGAAAGGGGAGAGTATATTTGAATACACACATACACACACACACACACACACACACACACACACACACGAATATGATGTGAAAACAAGCAGAAATTAGAGTAACATACATCAAAAAATGGGAGCAGACAAAGAATAGATTCTTTTCTACAGCTTCAGAAGGAGCATGGCCCTGCCAGCATCATGATTTTATCTGAGGGATACTGATTTTTGGCTTCTGTGAAAGAATATTTCTTCTATTTTCAATTGCCAAAGCTGTGGTGACTTGCTACAAATACTGTGTATTTTCTCATTGCTATAGCAGAATTACTTGACAAAAGCAGCTTGCAGGAAGAGGGGTGTATTTTGGCTCATGGTTACAATGGACATAGGGTATCATAGCAGGGAAGGTGTGGTAGGAGGATCAACTCCATCCATAGCAGCAGGAGCCAGAGGTTGGTGCTATTCATATCATGATTAGCTAGAAAGCAGAAAGGAAGATCAGAACTGAAGGTTGATATGGTCTTCCAAAACCTTCCCCAGCCACTCTCTTCCACAAGCTAGATCTCATATCCGGCAGCTCCCCAACCCCCTAAAACGGTGTTACCAGCTATAGACAAAATGAAGAACATATTTCAGACTCAGGTCATATCCCTATGCCCCTACAGGCTCACGGGCTTCCCATAATGCAAAATTCATTCAGTCTACCTTTGGGACCATCATCTTAACAGTCACCACAAAGCCCAAACTCTTAAAGTCTCTCCTGAGACTTAAGAGAAACTATGAACTGACAATCCTTGCGTTATAAAAACTAATGTTCCAAACTTCCCATATACAATTGCACAGAACATACATTCTCATTCCAAATGGGAAAAATGGGAAGTTAGCAAAGAAACAAAGCAGGAGAAACATCAAAGTCTGTCACTTTTGTGACACATAATGGCATTGCCTAAGCTACAGTGGGCTTGGACAGTACACATGAATGCCTTTTGGGGCCTCCTTTCAAAGTTTGTAGCTATCCTCAGTCTGTTTCATGTTCCTGGCATCTTCAACACCCTGAGACAGCAACTTGGGTTTCACCTTCACACCCTCGTGCATATTTCACTAAGAAGTTCCGTTCAGGCTATCTGACCCTTTTACATGCACATGACTTGGCCTCATTGCCTTGCTTCTAATATACTGGTGCAAGTCCCATTGACCCTATCACTCTTGCATTTTGCATGCTTGCAAGATCAGCACCACAAGGTTCTGATAACAACAAGTTCTATTGCCAACTGTGGATGGAGCTGGATCCCTTTGAAACACAGCTTCAGTGGCCTGGTCACTTGTGTGGCCAAACCTGGATAACCCTGAAATTTATGGTTAGGGAATACACTCTACAAAGAAGACCAAAAGTGTTCTAGACAACCTTTGGATAGCGCTAAAGTGATTGGGCATGTAAATCATCAACTATTTCAAACATCTCAGAAAAGACTAGGATTGGAGAAGGCATTAACCAGGAAAGATCTTATCTTATTGCCTAGATCCTCACAACAGATGGAAAAGACCCACATAAATTTTCAGAATGTTGTATCACAAGAAACACTATCAGCTTAAGATGAAAGAAATAGACAGGGTGGAATGGAAGGCAGCTTAAGACTTCCAAAATTCCATAGGATGGGCACAGGCTGATAATAACACAGTCATAAATATATATTAACTTCAAGGAAGATTGAATTTGAGGGAAAAAATTGGGTCTAAACACTGAAGTTGAAACCACAGTGGCATAGGCTATGGCTAGAGCCCTAAAGAGCAGAGCATTAAGCTCTATCAAATTACTTTCAGGCCTAGACACCTAATGGAATGTTCACTGATAGATATTAAAATTGCTTGGGACTACTGAACAATTATTTGAACCCAACACAAATATTTGAACCCAAAATGTTATTAGCATTATACTGCATATTCCACACCTTTGCATTTAAAAGCATAAAACTTATCTAGTTTCACGTGTGGCTAGAGTTTTCCTGCCTGGCCCACAGTCAGGACAAATCTCTTTCACCTCCCAGTCCCACCGCCGCTCAGACCCAACCAAGGAAACACAGAGACTTCTATTGCTTATAAACTGTATGGCCGTGGCAGGCTTCTTGCTAACTGTCCTTATATTTTAAATTAATCCATTTCTATAAATCTATACCTTGCCACATGGCTCGTGGCTTACCGGCATCTTCACATGCTGCTTGTCCTGGCGGTTGCTGGCTGGCAGGCTGGCAGGCAGTCTCCTTCTGCCTTCCTGCTCTTTTAATTCTCTCTGTTAGTCCCGCCTACTTCCTGCCTAGCCACTGGCCAATCAGTGCTTTATTAGCAACACATTTGCCATACAGAACATCCCACAGCATTCACGGGTCCACTGATTCAGACAAACTTTGGATTTTGGATGATCTTACCCGGTATCTTAGCTGATTTAAATAATGAGATTTGGGGTTTTTAAGTAGTGAATGGTTGATGATATGTGAATTGGGAATTCTGAAGATGTTTTATAGGAGTATTTTTCATGTGTAATGATAATGGAGCCCTGGGAATTAAAGTCTAAATTTTGGAAGGCCTTGAATGTTCCTCCTGAATACAACTGCTTTCTAACCCCCTGGAATCTACAATGTTCTTTACTGAAAAAGATAAAAGGTGTTTGGAGGTGTGGTTATGTTAAGGGTCTTGAGATGAAGAGATAACCCAGATGAAAGGAGGAAGGGGAAAACTTAAGTACATATATGAATGAGATTGAATGCAATTCAGTGGGAGTGGTACAACCGTAAGCCAAACATTTTCACTAGCCTAGCTAGCAAGAAATGGTTTTGTCCTAGAACTCTAAGGACTGTGGTCAAACAAAAACATAATTCCAGACCAGTGATGGATTTGAGGTTTCTGGTCTCCAAAACTAAAAGAACACAAATTTCAATTGTTCATCACTCAAACTGAGCTGATTTATTGCAGTGGGCACAGGAAACACAACTATATCTTTAGAATTTCATTTAACTCAGGGATTAACTTGTACATGGTAATCATCTTTATTGTATTTAGGCCTCTTGTAGGTGAGCATGACTGTATCAATCATTTTAATTAAATCTTCTCTGGACAAGTTTTTAATATCATCATAAAGGTCATGTGCAAACATAGTTAAAATTATTCCCGAGGGACTTCTAATATCCACTGCTATTAGAAATTGGATCATTCTGCATCATTATTATGTTTTCTGTTTGTTGCCTTTGAACTTAACAATTTTAGAATATTATATTGCATTTGGTTTACATTTAAATATTAGTTTTTAGCACTGTACACAGTTTCTTCCATTTTCTATTTGGAGAAGCATTGTGTTCACAAATGATAAAACATTCTCTCCTCCTCTTCTCCCTCCTCCCCATTTCTTCCCCCTCTTCTCCCTTAAGATACTACCAGATGACTGCATTTTTATGACAGTTGTTTTCTGATAAAATGGTGGTTCTGTAAGTTTTATTATAGATAACATATAATCAATCTAAGGGAATCCCCTTTATTTATAATTTACTAAAAGATATCATAATCAGGTTGAAGTAATCAAATGATTTTCTTCAAATTGAACATATCTTTTCCTAAACTATTAATTTATATGTATAAAATATCACATGGCTGATAATTAGCTATTTGATTCTGTGGCTTGATGTTCCTATCAGGTTGAGGAAATTCTCAGCTATCATATCTTCAAATAGTCTTCCCATTTTTTCTCTTCTATTGATATGCTTCTTTCTCTACGTCCTCTACATGTGCACATAGTGTGTTATGTTCCATCCTACTTCTAGTCTTTATTCTTAATGTATTCTCTTGACTTATCACCCAATTCTCCATTCGTCTTTTTTACCATTGTGCCTATTTAGATCCATCCATTTATTCCTTAATTATAGTTATTTTGTCTTTTCTAAAATTAAATGAAATAGAGTTACATCACTCTCCCTCCAGCTCCTCTCATTCCCCCATCTCAAGTTGATATCCTCTTTTTTTCTTGCTATTATTACATATATATGCATATATGTGTAGGTATAAATACATAACATATAACATATCATATTATAACTATATAATATATATATAATATAAATATATTATGTAACTATAGCCAGCAAGTCTCTTTTTTGTTGTCTCTGAGTATATAATTTCAGGAAGGACTGCTCTGCATTGGACAAACAATAAGAGGGCTCATTTGTTGAGAAGGCTAATCCTCCTTCTTCTATCTGCCATAAGTTACCTGCATTTCTTTCTCTAGGACCCTGAGAAACTCTCCTGTTTCTGCGTTAACATGTCCATTGATATTGTCATTGTTCTGGTCTTGTTTATGCTGCTGTTTCCAGGACAGACTGATTTACAGCAGACTTCCTGGTAGTCTGGCTCTTCGTCTTTCTGCCCCCTCTTCCTAAATGCTTTCTGAGCCGTTCATGAAAATTTATTTGTAGACACGATTGCAAATGTACCTTTGGGGCTGGGCTCCCCACCATCCCTTGATCTGGGTTGCATCCTGTTGTGGTTTTCTCTATGATGGTCCATTTGCTGTAAAGAGATGCAAGGTGGTAGCCACACTTACCTATGGGTATAAGGATAAGATTTAGAGTGTAGTAAGAGATTATGTTCTTCTAGCAAAGTGATTGTTGTCAATTATTTTCTAGGGTCCATGAATTCAGGGAAGTTTTCAGTACCAGTCATGATTTCCTTATTGTCTTATATTTCTTCTTTTTAGCTTTCCTTTGGTCTTCTATATTATTTCACTAAAATCTCAAGAGAAACACTTAAAGTGTCTATTCTCTCTGTCTCGTGTTCCAATATAACTTTCGTAAATATACTGCTGTAAGAACTAATGTATATGCTCTAATAGCTGATATATATGTTACTATTTGATTCTCAGTGATTTATTCTTTATGAGATTATTCTTGAACTTTGAGTTATTTTAAAAATTATTTAAAATAAAGTATGGGGTGCCTTATATATCTTTCTGTTCCTAATTTCCATGCATTATTTTATAGTGATGAAGAATATGCTTGGTATTAAATTGTTTTAGATTGTCAGGACTTTAATGATAATACTGTGATTTCACTGGTTGGTTGGTTTGGTTGCCATAAATATTGCTTGAAAACATATTAGTCTCCCCAAGGGATGAGCCCTCTTATTGGTTGTTCAGTGCAGAGTGGTCACTCCTGAAACCATATACACAGACAACAAAAAAAGGGACTTACTGGCTGTAGTTACATAATATACTTCTTTATATATATTATATACAGTTATAATATGATGTATTATATTATATATATTTATGCCTACACATATATGCATATATACATAATAATAGCAAAGAAAATGAGGATATCAACTTGAGTTGGGGAATGAGAGGGGCTAGAGGGAGGAGGGAAAGTGATATATGTGGTGGTATTGTGTTCCCCAAAATATTGTGCACCCTAATAAACTTATCTGGGGTCAGAGACAGAACAGCCACAATATTAAACATAGAGGTGAGGCAATGGTAGCACACGCCTTTAATCCTAGCATTCCAGAGGCAGAAATCCATCTGTTCAAGGATACAGCCAAGCATGGTGATTCACGCCTTTAATCCCAGAAAGTGAGCCTTTAATCCCAGGGAGTGATGGTAGAAAGAAGAAAGGTATATAAGGTGGGAGAACCAGAAACTAGAAGCATTTGGCTGTAAGCATTTTTGGCTGGTTAAGCTTTTAGGCTTTGGAGCAGCAGTTTAGCTGAGACCCATTCTGGATGAGGATTCAGAGGCTTCCAGTCTGAGGAAACAGGATCAGCTGAGGAACTGACAAGGTGAGGTAGCTGTGGCTTGTTCTGTTTCTCTGATCTTCCAGCATTCACCCCAATACCTGGCTCAGGTTTGATTTTATTAATAAGACCTTCTAAGATTCCTGCTACAGATATAATTCTATTTCATTTAATTTTAGAAAGGACAAAGTAACTATAATTAAGGAATAAATGGATGGATTTAAATAGGCACAATGGTAAAAACAGACAAATGCTGAACCAGGATATCACTTTAATATGCATTTGTGGAATTAGTTCGCTTTATCAAAGTTTTCAATGTAATGTTTAATGTCACTCTACAAATTCTCAACTGTTACCTTCTAAGCTCTGTCCTGTCATTGAGGGCCTACTATAAGATGTGCTGGAACTTCTCGCTCTATTCTCCCTGCCACTATATCAATTTTCAAGACATTATGTATAATATCCTTAAAATTGTGTTCCACTTCTCAAAATCTCTCTAGAGCTGTATCAACTTACATTTTGAGGACTTTTCTTTACTGCTTCTGTTTAATGTCTAACCTTCTGTGCATTCTTTATTTAAATATCTTTTTTGCCTAAGTATGCTCTCATGATTTAACATTTCAAATGCCTTGGTACTCTTATTTGCATCTCTTTCTACCAGGAGCCATCCCTGGTGGTGAACAGGTCCCAGCAGAGGATGTAAGGAGTTGTTGGGGACAGAGGTAAGCTGGGCCATGGTAGTGAGAATCTTGCAACCTGACACACTAGCAGCCAGAGTATTTTTTATCTATACAAAATTTAGTAAGCAGAGAGAGATTCATGTTGTTCCAAAACATAGATCATATCATTTTTGTATTTGGACATGTGTTTCACTTTTCCTTGTGTATCTTTTGGTCATCATTGGTAAATCATGACAGAACAGATTTATCATTTCCAATCATTTCCCTCAAGTTTTGACATCATTGATGAACAGAGTTATCATTTTTACTCATTAACCCATAACCACATTTTTAAGAGTCTAGAGGCATATGACAGCCTGTTCTCAGGCTGGTAGCTTTGGTTGCTTCAAGGATGCTACACCAAAACAAAATCCTCAGGCCAGCCTGGGCATATGCCATGTTCCAAGCTGTGTAATATTAACTCTTAATGGTCAGAGTGCCCAAGGAAAGTCTCAGGCCAAAGCTGCTGCAGTTATTATTTAAATTCTGACATGATACACTTTTTATATTTTATATCTATTTAGAATTTGTTTATAAGTCTAATCCTGGCATTCTTTGGTCATATGTCATTACAGTGACTCAGTATGTGCTAACTTTTCTAAGAAAGGGAGGTTCTGACATCTCATTCTTTTATCATCTTTTCATTCCATTGTTTGTTCATCAATATTAGTCTCTGTATATGGCAGAGGTAACTTCAGCTAGTCTAACTTTGTTGCTCTATATGCCAAGCAATCTTCTGAGTATATAGTGGGAAGAGGCTTGTAATCTGATCTGTGATCAACTCCTCTAGCTCACCGAATCTTGCTGATCTTTTTAAGTTTACTTGGTTTTGAATATCTTGTTCCTGAGTTAGCAGGGACAGAAGTTTCAAAAATGTCTCATAGCTTCATAAAGAAACCTCTGGCCTCTTTATGTGTGTCACAACCTCCAAGGCATAAGGAAGACCTTCAAGTAGATAAGGATATCTCCCTAAAAGCAGGAGGGTAGTATGTTTAGGACTTTCCTAGGGAGCTTAGAAGCAGTACTCCTAGGAGAAGGCATAAATGATTTATAAGAAATTTTCCATCAATCCAATATCCTCAAATTATACAAATATTAAAAGCGCCCCCCCCCAACATGCAACAGATGGAGATTAAAAACTAAAGGTGGCACGGCAGCCATCATGTGGCTCAGCTTTGCTGGATCTTTGTCAAACAGCTGTACTGGCTTTATAACTTTTGCTGTTCCCATCAGATATGGCTGTACCGTCTTTCAGGTCTTTGTCTTATGTCAAATTTTTGAATAGTTACTTTCCCCCATTTGTTTTAAATTGGCTTTGTCATAGGGAGTACCAGGTTCTCTAGAACAATGTCTAAAGATATGTCCCGGAAGAGTGAGTTCACTTTCATCTCTGCTGGTTGACCACTAGTGTTCTAAGTTGGAATTCTTGAACTAGGACGTCACTAGAAATTCAAACCAAGATGCTGTATATACAATGTGTGGGCTCTACTACTTTTGGGGAGCTTTCTTCCTCATTTATAATTATAACACCAAGATCTATATTTTTCTAATTTAGATTTTTGTTTGTTTGTTTGTTTGTTTGTTTGTTTCAGTTTCTGACCCACAAAATGATATTGTATCCAGTTCATTGCTTTGGTAGGCATAAGTTAACATCTTTGTTTTGGTTTGAATGAGAAATGGCTCAAAGGCTCACATGTTTGGACACTTAGTCTCCAGTTGATGACACTATTTGGGAAGGTTTTGGAAACCTTAGGAGGTGGAAAGTTTACTGTGGAAAGTGTAGCATGAATCTTAACAGGTCTTATTAATAAAATCAAACCTGAGGCCAGTTATTGGGGTGAATGCTGAAAGATCAGAGAAGCAGAACCAGCCACAGCTACCTCACCTCGCCAGTTCCTCAGCTGATCCTGTTTCCTCAGACTGGAAGCCTCTGTGTCCTCATTCAATGGATCTCAGCTGAACTGCTGCTCGGAAGCCTGAAAGCTTAACCAGCCAAATGCTTCTAGTTTCTGGTCTTCATGCCTTATATAGCTTTCTGCTTTCTGCCATCACTTTCCGGGATTAAAGGCGTGTGAGTCACCATGCCTAGCTGTTTCCAGTGTGGCCTTGAACTCAGAGATCCAGGCGGATCTCTGCCTCTGGAATGCTAGGATTAAAGGTGTGAGTGCCACCATTTTCTAGCCTCTGTATCTAGTGGCTGTTCTGTTCTTTGACCCCAGATAAGTTTATTAGGGTGCACAATATTTCAGGGAACACAATACCACCACAGGAAAGTGAAGTCACTGGGGTGAGTCTTGAAATTTTGTAGTCCGGGTCCACCCCTGGGTGCTGATACAGTGTGGATAACCAGGCACACCCCCACCCCATCCCACCCCCCCCC
>CABHPP010133449.1:0-22130 GCA_902168425.1 Peromyscus attwateri
CAACAACAAAAATTACAGAAAGCCTACAATCTCATGAAAACTGAATAAGGCTCAAATGAATCACCAATGGGTCAAGGAAGAAAGAAATTAAAGACTTCCTACAGATCAATGAAAATGAATATACCACATACCCAAACTTATGGGACACTATGAAAGCAGATCTAAGAGGAAAATTCATAGCACTAAATGCCCACATAAAGAAGTTGACTTAATAGCACACCTGAAAGCTCTAAAACAAGAAGAAGTAAAGTCACCCAGGAGGAAAAGACATCAGGAAATAATCAAATTGAGAGCTGAAATCCATAAAATAGAAACAAAGAGAACAATACAAAGAATCAATGAAACAAAGAGTTGGTTCTTTGAGAAAATCAACAAGATAGACAAGCCCTTATCCAAACTAACCAAAAGGCAGAGAGAGAGCATCCAAATTAGCAAAATCAGAAATGAAAAGGGAGACATAACAACTAACAATGAGGAAATCCAGAGAATCATCAGGTCATACTTCAAAAACCTGTACTGCACAAAACTGGAAAATCTAAAAGAAATGGATAATTTTCTGGATAGGTACCACATACCTAAGTTAAATCAAGACCAGATAAACTATTAAAATATACCAATAGCCCCTAAGGAAATAGAAACAGTCATAAAAAGTCTCCCAAACCAAAAAAAAAAAAAAAAAAAAAAAAAAAAAGCCCAGGACCAGCTGGTTTCAGTTCAGAATTCTACGAGAATTTCAAAGCAGAGCTAATATCAATAGTCCTCAAATTGCTCCACACAATAGAAAGAGAAGGAACACTGCAAAACTCTGTATGAGGCTACAGTTACCCTGATACCCAAACCACACAGAGATGAGATAAAGAAAGAGAATTACAGACAGATCTCCCTCATGAACATTGATGCAAAAATACTCAATAAAATATTGGCAAACAGACTCCAAGAACACATCAAAGCAATTGTCCATCATGATTAAGTAGGCTTCATCCCAGAGATGCAAGTGTGGTTCAACATATGAAAAACTCTCAATGTAATACACCATATAAACAAACTGAAAGAAAAAAAATACATGATCATCTCACTAGATGCTGAAAAGGCCTTTGACCAAATCCAACACCCCTTCATGATAAAGGTCTTGGAGAGGTCAGGAATACAGGGAACATACCTAAACATAATAAAGGCAATTTACAGAAAGCCAACAGCCAACATCAAAGTAAATGGAGAGAAACTCAAAGCAATTCAACTAAAATCAGGAACAAGACAAGGCTGTTCACTCTCCCCATACTTATTCAATATAGTACTTGAAGTTCTAGCCAGAGCAATAGACAACATAAGGAGATTAAGGTGATACAAATTGGAAAGGAAGAAGTCAAGCTTTCACTATTTGCAAATGACATGATAATATACATAAGTGACCCCAAAAATTCGACCAAGGACCTCATACAGCTTATAAACACCTTCAGTAATATAGCACAATACAAGATTAACTAAAAAAAAACAAACCAGTAGCCCTCCTATATACAAATGACAAACAGGCTGAGAAGGAAATCAGAGATACATAACCCTTTACAATAGCCACAAATGATATAAAATACCGTGGGGTGACTCTAAATAAGCAAGCAAAGGACCTGTATGAAAATAACTCTAAGTCTCTGAAAAAAGAAATTGAAGAAGATGTCAGAAAATGGAAAGATATCCCATACTCATGGATAAGTAGGATTAACATAGTAAAAATGGCAATCTTACCAAAAGCAATCTACAGATTCAATGCCATCCCCATCAAAATCCCAACACAATTCTTCACAGACCTGGAAAGAACAATACCCAGCTTCATATGGAAAAACAAAAAACCCAGGATAGCCAAAAGAATCCTGTATAATAAAACAACCTCTAGAGGCATCACGATCCCTGACTTCAAGCTCTACTATAGAGCTACAGTAATAAAAACAGCTTGGTACTGGCATAAAAACTGACATGTGGACAAATGGAATCGAATTGAAGACTGTGATATTAATCCACACGTGTATGAACACCTAATTGTAGACGAACATCTTATTAAATAAGAAACACAGAACCAAATTCAGAGTTAAAAGCCCAAGAGGTCAGAGCAGTAGTTAAGAGCTAGGAAAACCTTTCTTACCCATCACTGTTGCTGCTGTCCTACCTCCCCACAAGAGAGCTACTTCCTGTGTGTTTGTCCTTTTTATTGACTTTTTGTTCTGCCTTCTCATTGATTGTAAACCCAACCACATGACCTCCTCATCACTGCCCATCTATATAGACCTCCAAGTCTTCTATGGTTGGTATTGAGATTAAAGGCATGTGTCTCCATGCTGGTGGTATCCTTGAACACACAGAGATCTGCCTGTCATGTGATCAGGATTAAGGACGTGTGTTACCATTGCCAGACTTCTGCTATGGCTTGCTATTAGCTCTGACCCCCAGGCAACTTTATTTATTAACATACAAATAAAATCACATTTCACTACAAATAAAATATCAACATACCTAATTTTTGACAAAAAAGCCAAAACTGTACAATGAAAAACAGAAAGCATCTTCAACAAATGGTGCTAGCATAACTGGATGTCAAAATGTAGAAGACTGCAAATAGACCCATATCTGTTACCATGCACAAAACTTAAGTCCAAGTGGATCAAAAACCTCAACATAAATCCAGTTACTCTAAACCTGATAGAAGAGAAAGTAGGAAGTAGTCTTGAATGCATTGGCACCTGAGATCACTTCCTAAATATAACACCAGTAGCACAGACACTGAGACAAACAATCAATAAATGGGACTTCTTGAAACTGAGAATCATTTGTAGGGCAAAGGACACTGTCAATAAGACAAAACGACAGCCTACAGAATGGGAAAAGATCTTCACCAACCTCACATCTGACAGAGGGCTGATATCCAGAATATATAAAGAACTCAAGAAATTAGGTATCAAAATACTCAATAGTCCAATTAAAAAATGGGCTACAGAGCTAAACAGAGAATTCTCAGCAGAAGAAGCTCAAATGGCTTAAAGACATTTAAGGAATTGCTCAACATCCTTAATCATCAGGGAAATGCAAATTAAAACAACTCTGAGATACCATCTTACACCCGCCAGAATGGCTAAGATCAAAAACACTGAAGACAGCTTACGCTGGAGAGGATGTGGAGCTAGGGGAACTCTCCTACACTGTTGGTGGGAATGCAAACTTGTACAGCCACTTTGGAAATCAATATGGCCCTTTCTTAGAAAATTGGGAATCAACCTCCCTCAAGACCCAGCTGTACCACTCTTGGGCATATACCCAAGGAATGCTCAATCATACCACAAAGACACATGCTCAACTATGTTCATAGCAGCATTGTTTTTTAATAGCCATAACCTGGAAACAACCTAGATGCCCTTCAACTGAAGAATGGATAAATAAAATGTGGTACATATACACAATGGAGTACTACTCAGCAGAGAAAAACAATGACATCATGATGTTTGCAGGCAAATGGATGGAACTAGAAAATATCATCCTGAGTGAGGTAACCCTGACTCAGAAAGACAAACATGGTATGTACTCACTCATAAGTGGATACTAAATATAAAGCAAAGGATAACCAGACGGCAACTGACAACTCCAGGGAGGCTACCTAGTAAAGAGGACCCTAAGAAAGACACAGGGATCACCCAATGACAGAGAAATGGATGAGATCTACATGAGCAAACTGGGGGTTAGGGGGGTTAATGGAGGGCAAGGGTCAGGGGAAAGAGAGCTTAGGGGAGCGTGAGGTCCCAGCTGGATCAGGAACAGAGAGGGAGAACAAGGAAAGAGAGACCATGATAAATGAAGATGCCATGGGAATAGGAAGAAGCAGAGTGCTAGAGAGGTCCCCAGAAATCCACAAAGATACCTCCGCTATAGACTACTGGCAATGGTCAAGAGAGTGCCTGAGCTTACCTACTCTGGTGATCTGATGGCCGAACACCCTGTCAGAATAGAACTCTCATCCAGTGACTGATGGAAGCTGATGCAGAGATCCATGGCCAGGCCCCAGGTGGAACTCCAGGAGTCCAATGAGCAAGAGAGAGGAGGGATTATATGAGCAAGAGATATTGAGACCATGATTGGAAAAAAACACAGGGACAAATAGCCAAACTAGTGGAAGCACATGAACTGTGAACCAATAGTTGAGGAGCCCTCATGGAACTGGACCAGGCCCTCTGGATAAGTGAGACAGTTGATGAGCTTGAACTGTTTAGGAGGCCCCCAGGCAGTGGGATGGGGACCTGTCCTTCATGAATGAACTGGCTTTTTGGAACCTAGGGCCTATGCTGAGACACTTTGCTCAGCCTTGGTGCAGGGAGGAGGGGACTGGACCTGTCTCAACTGAATCTACCGGGCTGGGTTGACTCCCCAGGGAAGACCTTTCCTTGGAGGAAATGGGAATGGAGAGTGTATTGGGGGGAAGACTGGGGGTGGGAGGAGGGAGGACAGGGAAATCCGTGGCTGATATGTAAAATTAAATTAATTATAAAATAAAAATATTTATTTACAAAAAAAGAGAACTCTGAAGATGCATGGCTGTGGTGGTACATGCCTTTAATCCCAGCACTCTGGAAGTGGAGCCAGGCAGATCTCTGAATTCACGGCTAACCTGGTCTACAAAGTGAGTTCCAGGATAACCAGGGCTACAAAGAGAAACCCTGTCTTGAAACACCAGAAGCAAAAAAAAAAAAATGAAGAATTACATTGGGATTTTGATGGGGATTGGAATCTGTTGTTTGCTTTCATGAGGATGATCATGTTTCCTATATTATTTCAACAAATCCATGAGCATGAGACATATTTCCATCTTCTGAAATCTTAAATTTCTTTCTTTAATGACTTGAACTTATTTTCTCTTAGTACCTTTTATTGAAATATTTTTCATACAGTATATTTTGATAAATTTTATATCCTTCCAAATAGTCCACAACTTCTTATGCACTAAACATTATGTTTTTCTCTCTCTTTAAAAAGGGAAACAAAATAAAGAAAGAAATAAAAAAAATTACAAAGCCTCAAAGATGAAAATCAAAACAAAAAAACAATAAGCCAGGATTAAAGGTATGTGTCACCACTACAACTTTTATGATTTAGTTGTCTTTATTGAATTTCTGTCACATCATAAATGTGTTTCTTATGGTATGCAAGTGTTTGGAATTTCACTGAATTCCCCCAGGAAGAGATTGGTGCCTCTTTTATATTATGGTACATTCTCATAACCATTCTTTGAATTCTTTGTTTAGTATGTTGTAGCTAGAGTTTTTCTGCCTGGCCCACAGTCAGGACAAATCTGTGTCACCAGCCAGTCCCACAGCCTCTCAGACCCAACCAAGTAAACACAGAGACTTATATTGCTTACAAACTGTATGGCCGTGGCAGACTTCTTGCTAACTGTTCTTATATCTTAAATTAATCCATTTCTATAAATCTCTACCTTGCCATGTGGCTTGTGGCTTACCGGCATCTTCACATGCTGCTTGTCATGGCGGCGGCTGGCAGTGTCTCTTTCCGCCTTCCTGCTTTCCCAATTCTCTCTGTTAGTCCCACCTATACTTCCTGCCTGGCTGCTGGCCAATCAGTGTTTTATTTATTGACCAATCAGAGCAATTTGACATACAGACCATCCCACAGCAGTATGTCATTGAGTTTACTCTCACCTAAGTACAGGACTGTGACACTTTGAGTCATGCCATATTGATATCCTAGTGTGTTTTTTGTTTCTGCATTAAAATAGCCATACCTGGGGGTAGGGCTTATATTGGATTTTTCAGTCCTCCATTTCCTTCTAGTTGATGGTTTTGTAATGTTGAAATGGGGCCTGTTTGGGCAGGCTTGAGATTTACTTCTCTCCTCTGAAGTGCATTTGTAGGTCAGTAGCTAACTTTCTGCCCATGAGCCCTGTTCTCTGAGAATGATTCTCTTTATCTCTCTGAGAACATGACAGTCACAATTGGTTTCACTCTATCTGAGCAAACTGAGCTAGCACATCAGATTAAACTGAAGGCTTTCCTGAAGCTAAAGCCTTTCCATTTCAACACACAACTTGGACGTTAGGCAGTATTGAGCGAATACTAAAACCACACACATGAGAAACACACCTTAGAATTCCCAGGGAGATGCAAACCCAGTATTTCATTTGCAGCATTCTCGAAAGGCAATTGTATATTACTACCAGTACCTCTTCACTCAGATAAAGAAGCCCAACAACTCATGGTTTGTTTAAATGAGCTATGCAAGAAGGAAGGGGACAAAAGAACATTCATCTACTGAGCATTTATGCTGTAGGATGGTTTTGTGGGCTGGAGTAAAGGTTCAGTGGTCAGTAGCATTTGATGCTCTTGAAGAGGGTGCAGGTTTCATTCACAGCATCTACAGAATGAGTCAAAGCTGTCTCCTTTTCCAGGGGACATGAATCCCTCTTCTGATATTCACAGGTGTAAGGTGGTGCATAGACACACATGCAGGCAAATCATCCATGCATATAAAAAAGAAAAAAATAAATCCAAATTATACTTCATAAAATATATAAGGTGGGCCATGAAAATGTTAATGTATATTTAGATAATTACCAATTCTGACCTCCTGGTAAAATACTTGAACAACATTTTATAATATCACTTAGTGACCTGCATGCTTTTTCTTTTCTCCAACACCTTACTTACAATTAGCCTCAATGTTTTTTAACATCAGGGTCAGAGATTCAGCAGTAGAGAAGAAAACACTGTGCAGTAATCAGAATGGTACCAAGAGAATATTGCTGTATACATGCCTGGAATGCTCAAATAATAAATAAAAATTCCCTATTAAAAAGAGAAAATGAAAAAGAACTAATTTTCCAAAGATCAGCAAATGAAATGTTGCATTTATGCAAATACATTTTACAGGTATGATTTCTACTGTGAAATTTCTAAGAGAGTAGAAATTGATTATTACTTAACAATCTGCTTCATTTCAGTGAGGTAGGAAGCACAAATGGCCCCACTTGACAAGGATTACAGCTGTATAATGTAAATCAGTACCATTAGGTCAAACTTGCCTGTCCACTTCCTGTGACACACTGCCATGTCTTTAGATAAATAGAGCTGTTGACCATGTGGAATACATTGGTGAAACTTTCCTATTTTCCACTTAAGTCCAAGACCACGTGGGAAATTCCAAATCTGGAAAATGTCATAATCTGTCTTCAGTATTTCTTTCCAGTCATATTCACTACTTCTCCAACAGGACTAGTGAAGTGGGCCTTCTTCAGAAAGGAGTTCATCTTAAAGACTGGGAGCATTGTACAGTGCAGTGTGCCCCTAATTAAGTAAAAAAAATCTGTCCTGATTTCAACTTATTTTCTTTAATCCCTACCTCAAAATGCAAGTTTGTTAAATGTGCCCAGAAGAGAAAAGTTAATGAAAGAACAGTGACAAAATGATCATCACATTTCTAGGATTTTAATTCTTTGAAAAGAAACAACACACACACACACACAAACACACATACACACACACCACATAAATAGATTCACATGCACAGACACACAGGTAGGCATACACACACGGTCATACATACCCAGACACACTTCTATATATAGACACACAATCATTCATAAATAATTACACACAAACACATATAGACAGACAGTTGCTCATACACAAACACACATACAGGAACACATAGAGACAACAAGTCTTAAACACATACATAAATACACTCACATATGCATTCTTGCACAGATACAAACTTATGCAGACAACATACATGTACACGGTATCACACACAAAATACAGAAATAGACACAGAAATAGAGACATACACAGACTAAACACAGATATGTAACACAAAGACCATATAGTCACACAGAGAAGAACGTACACACATACCAGTTACTGGTACTGAGCTAAATCCCAATCATTTCCTGTGGGATCATCATCAGAGCTCCAAGACAGCGAAGTCCTCAGCATCTACAGTGGGCCAGAATTAGTTGAGAATAATAATGCAAACCATCAGGTACAGTGCCAGTGATGTTTTTGACAATTACAGAACATGTTAATTTCACTGAAGGAATTCATGAGGAAAGACTGATTATGTTTCCAATATTAGAACAGCTGTGAAATTGCTGAGGTTCTCTCTAATGAAATCACTGATCTTCATTGATAAATTCTGACATGCACTCCACTTGCCTTCTTCTTAAAGATATCTAGATTTACCGGCTATGAAGTACAAATATTCAGAAATTATTCTATTTGTGAAATGTTTTCCTAGCCTTCTTATTTGAGCATCTGATAGACTCTTAAAGAACATAACGTTGATGACACCAAGTAACTTCCAGTGGAAGACAAAGTCCCTCTGAGCAGTCATAATCTGATCTTTCCCTCATTTTTGATTGACTACTTTTTGAAGAAGCATGTCATGGATGAGACAGGCCACCACACACACATCATCGTATTCATGGGAAGTGCCATCACTAAGGGCCATGTTAATACTTTGTAGTGTTATCCTTTCCAGTGAGGAATTGGATGAACAATTCTTCAGTGTCTGTCAGTACCCATTTCACAGACCATGGTGCATAGTTTTGTTACCAATCATGCCACAAGGATCTTTTCAGCAGATTCTTGTTTTCCGCAATTGACTAGGGTTCAGATACAGAGAGCAGTGGCGCTCCCAGTGCTTGAGACAATTTAAATCCACCATTGCTGGTAGTTTTGGTCCAGCTGATTGATGAAATTGACAACTTTATTGAGGGGTAAAGGAAAAAGAGGCCCAGCCATGACCAGGATGTGCAGAATGGGAGAGAGATGCACCATATCTATGAGATTGCTCTATCTACCTTGGCTTCACAGGCAAGGGCAGGGTGTGGTCACAAGAGGTGCACACTGGCTGACAGCACACAGTTGTTAAGGACCACAAAGTTAAATTTGGAGAGGTAGATCTGGCCTCTCTGATTCTGCATACCCCACAATGGGTATCTGCCATCCAGCATAGATGGCCATGTGTTCACTGATAATATGAATTAGAAGGTGAAAAATCATCCTGGATTTTTCATTTTTTTCTTTTCATATGAATGTATAGGCATAGTGTTCATTAATGTGTGTATACAGGTTTACTTCTGTACAAGCATATGTTTTGAGGGAACATGTACATGTGTGTCCATGTGGGTAGAATCACAAGGATATTCTTTCTTCTTGTTCATTCTTACACATAGGGTCTTAGTTATTTTTCAATTGCATGGCAAGACACCATGATTAAGGCATCAATAACAGAAAGTATTTAACTTGGGGGTTTAGGTTTCCAGAGGGTTAGAATTTATGATCATCATGGCAGGGAACATGGCAGCAGGCAGACAGGCTTGAAGCTGGAGTAGTCATTGAAATCTTCCATCTGATCCATAGGCACAAGACAGAGAGAGAGTTAACTGGGAATGGTGCAAGCTTTCCAAACCCCAAAGCCCACCTTCAGTGACAAACCTTCTCCAACAAGGCCATATCTCCTATCCTTCCAAAATTGTTCAGCCTAGTGTGGACCAAACATACAAATACATGAGAGTAAGTGTGGGGGGGCAGCATTCTCATTCAAACCAGCAGAGGGTCCTAAATCAAACTCAGAGCTTGCTGATGCAGGTAGTTGTAGCAGGAATCTTAAAGAATCTTATTAATAAAAACAAACCTGGAGCCAGGTATTGGGTTGAATGCTGGAAGATCAGAGAAGCAGAGCAAGCCACAGCCACCTCACCTTGCTAATTCCTCAGCTGATCCTGTTTCCTCAGACTGGAAGCCTCTCAGTCTTCATCCAGTGAATATCAGCTGAACTGTTGCTCAAAAGCCTAAAGGCTTAACCAGGCCAAAAGCTTCTAGTTTCTGGTCTTCACGTCTTATATATCTTTCTGTTTTCTGCCATCACTCCCTGGGATTAAAGGCGTGAGTCACCATCCCTGGCTGTTTCCAATGTGGAAACTCACAAAGATCCAGAGGGATTTCTGCCTCTGGAATGCTAGAATTAAAGGCGTGAGTGCCACCATTTTCTAGCCTCTGTATCTAGTGGCTGTTCTGTCTCTGACCCCAGATAAATTTATTAGGGTGCACAATATTTTGGGGAACACAATACCACCACAGGTAGTGTTACAATTCAGTTTGCTCTGGCATCCTCTTTCTCTGGATTCCCAGACTTAACTACAAGCAGCCTGCCATGCTAACATGCATTCTTGGTTCCTTATTCCAGATCTCCCTCCATAACTCCTTATGCATGGCACTGTCTCCCAAGGTTTGGCTTTCTGATTTTTGGAAGGAGTGAGAGGACAACCTGGGATGAAAGGAAAGAGAGAGACAGGAATAAGTAGATTTACCTCCTCTGAATTCCTTGCCCCTTCTCTTACTTGCCTCAATAATTCTTCCAATTCCCCTCATTTTTAAATTTTTTATGTATTTTTTGTCTGTCTGTATGTTTGTGCATCACATGCATGTCTGGTTGTGCATCACGTGCATGTCTGGTGACTTGGAATCAGAAGAAGGCATTGGATCCCTGGATCTTGAGTTACAAGTAGCTGTGAGCTACCAGGTGATGGCTGTGGATTTAACCCAGGTCCTTGGTTAAAGCCTCAAATGCTCTTAACCACTTGAGTACTCTTTCCAGCCTGGCCCTATCCACTTCTTATAGAAATAAATATACAAGGCAAATCTTTTTGTCATTTAACATCCTTCACTTTCAGTATTTTGTGTCAGATTTAAAGTGAATGTTTTGTGGGAAATATATGCTTTAATTTTATTTTCAGTTTTTAGCCCTGGCTAGCTTGCAAATCTTCATCCACACCAGGATGGCCTTCAACGCACTGAGCTCCACATGGTCCTGCCTCTCACACCCAGAGTCATTTCGTTTGTTTGTTTTATTTTTTAAGAAACTCCATGCTGAGTTGCATTGTGGGTGTTGTAAGTTGAACTCTTACTAATACTGTGGATATAAGTAATTGCTCTTGTTTTGTCTCCAGTATTGGTTGTTAGTATCACTGTAGTTTACATGTGCATTTTTGACACTTTGATTTGAAAAGGCAAGAAGAAGTCCAGTCATTCTTTCTGAGACACCATCTCAGAGCAGAGCAATAGGCAGAAATGTCTATTTATCTATTAAATATATTCAAGACCAGTGTAATGTCTATTTTTTTTCTGGAAATGTCATATATTGAGCTTATGCAAACCTTTAAAACTCATGTTTTAAAAATGTTACCTGGGGGCTGAAGGAATAGCTCAGAAACAAGAATACTTTATGCTTTTGCAGAGGACTGGAAGTCAGTTCATAGCATTCACATGTTGGCTTGTAACCATCCATATTCCAGTTCCAAGGGTTTTAATGTCTGTAAAAGATTTCTCATACCTACCCCATGTGATGCTTTTATGCTATTCAATAAAGACAGAGAAAACTACTCTGTTATGGACAGACAGATCCATATACAGTACACAATCAGATAAACACACACACACACACACACACACACACACAGAGGGAGGGATATGGAGAGAGCAAACAGACACACAGGAATAGATTCACAAGACAGCCTTCAGGTAGGCACAGATTCAAACTCATGGAACAGAGAACCAGGGAATGGAAAAGACAGAGAAATTGAAGTAGAGAATTCAAATCTGGACTTGCTCTTAGTTAAATGACTCCAAGGGAAAATGCATTCATTTCTTTTCTTGACTCAGCTAGGATTAATTGTTTGTGACATGGAGTTAAACACTAATGTGTTTAATCCATGCACACATGGAGAATCTATTACATAGGACATCATTGTTTTTCCATGTGGAGAGAAACAATACAACTCACCAAAATGTGAAACAAGATGTCCTGTCATATGAAAAGTGCCCATGGGCTCCAAACCCTGTGCTTTAAGGACAGACCCTTACCTCTGCATTTGTTTTTCTGTGTGCTCACCTCCCTGCAAAGCTGGAATGCCTATTGACCTGTCATGATCATCACAGCACAGCCTAAACCTCAGAACACACCAGAGAAATCTGGTCCTCATCATAATCATAAAAATCTATTTCTTGGCTAGAATCTTTGAAGGGGCTTGAGTAATTCTTGAGTCTCTTTTCCTCAGCCTATGCAGATGGGCATGGGTGTATACAGAGAATTGTAGGCAACAATCAGAAGCGCATGTGTGGATAAATATCTAAACAGTATAGTGCGTAGGATAGTTCTATTTATAGTATTTTTGAGAAAAGTATAGAATCCTTTGCAAAGTGTCTTCTCTAGTTTACACTCCCACAAGCAGTGTACAACAGTGTCCCTTTCCTCACATTCATGTCACAATTTGTTTTTCTTTTTCTTTTTCTTTTCTTTCTTTTTTTTTTTTTTTTTTTGGTTTTTTGAGACAGGGTTTCTCTGTGTAGCTTTTTGCCTTTCCTGGAACTCACTTGGTAGCCTAGGCTGGCCTCGAACTCACAGAGATCTGCCTGGCTCTGCCTCCCAAGTGCTGGGATTAAAGGCGTGCACCACCACCGCCCGGCTCATGTCACAATTTGTTATAAATCCTGGTGATAGCATGGCATTTTGACTGTGGTGAGATGGAATCTTAAAGGAGATTTAGTCTGCATCTCTTTGATAGCTATGGGACTTTTTGTCAACATGACATGGGAAGTACTCAAGTTAACTGCACAGCCCAATCATGAGACAGGAGTGTACAAGCATATCTGAAGCCTGCTGACTTTAAAGACCTCATCGAACTAAATTAGGAACTCTAAAAGAAATGATCAAATCTCCTGATTGGTACCACACACCAAAATTACACCAACATGAACTAATTCAAGAGGTTTATAAGCAACAACAACAAAGAAACAGAAATAAATACACCCTGATTAAAAAGAAAAGCCCAGAAGCAGATTGATTCCTCACAGACTATGTGAGAATTTCAGAGATGCTACTTAAAATACTCCTTGATGTAAAATGAAGACAAGGCTTCCAGATTCTTGATGAAATTAATATTACCTGATATCAAACCAGATAAAGAGGTAAAATAAAAAATTTAACTTTTATTATTATCTTTTTTGCCATTTCACATGATCTACCTTGCTTAGTGTATACTTTGATCCCTTACTCATGTCTTGGCCCATATATATCCTTATCTCTATCTCCATCCCTTTCTCTCCACATCTCTCTCTCTCTACCTCATTTCCCTCTCTCTCTCTTGAACATTTCTATTCACTTTGCTTGTAACCCACCAAGATTAACCATGGCCATCTGTGAGAATGTGATTTTGGAGCTATATGATGCAGCCTGGTGGCCTCAGCAGAGGGGACACAACTAAAGACAGTGATTCCCCTTCTCCTAAAGTCTATCCATAGTCACAGCTGAGAGGTAAAGGGTGGGGCCCTGTGAACTTCTCCCCTTCCTAGACTGATTGTGGCTAGGGCTGGCCTTGAGTGAGGCCAGTGCAGGTGAGTACAGTTGCTCTGATTTACTGATTACGAGTTGTGTGGAGTCTGGAGAATGACATGTTATAGCCTTTCCCTATCTTTCTTTTCTTATTTCCTTCCCACCCCTCTTCCTCAATCAATATTCCCAGAGCCATAGATGGGATGGTGTAACTGAGTTGTTTAAGGCTGTGCCCATTTACAGCGCTTATTTTATGCATCTTAGACAGCCACAAGCTTCTACATTCACCCCTGAATTTTCAAATTGAATTTTCTGTGTTTTCCATAAAAGCACCTTCAGTATTCTTCCTGGAAGACAAATTTGTCTGTAAGTTAGCACAACCACAACATCACCATGTGACAGCACAGGATGAATTCATTACTAGGCTGTTAATTGACTGACTGACCACTGACTTCCTGAGACACTTATTTCCTTTCAAATCCTGAGTTTCTGAAATGTTCTCCCCCAAGTCTACGTTGCTAATAGTGTAGTTCCGGATGTTTGACAGGTAATAGTGGAGGTCTGTGAGGGAAGGCTAAAGATGGCTTTTTAGTGTCACTTCATTTGCATAGTGATGGAAATGATTATCCAGCTTTCCAGTAAAGTTCTCCAGAGTGAGTTACTGTCTCAAAAAATTTAGAATATTGCAAATTAGTGTAGAACGTTCATCTGAAACTTCACTTTTACCATTAACTAGTGCTACTTGCGTGGAGCATTTTATTTTAATTCATTATTTTCTTTGACGAAGCCATCCAGCTCCTCTACCTTATTTTCCAGCCTGATATTCTGTCTCCTACATAGTTGATATCTTTAATTTATTAATAGGTTTATTGCATTTTTCATTTCTTGTTTCATTTCAGTTTGGGTTATTTTTTGGTGTTTCTAATTACTCATTGAATTCAATTTTTATATCCTACAGTGTCCTTATTTCCTTCAGTCATTTACTAGTGTATTCTTGCCCATGAATCATTTTGTTCCTAGTCTCTTTGAGTTGAATCACATGCTTTTCATGTTTGACCATCTTGAACATGACTCTAGTTTTTGAGTTCTGTATATTGGGTATCATTTAGCTTTCTTTCCTTAGTGAATACAGATATGGTTTGTGCTTTGAGTCAAAGGCGTTTTATCTTAGTTTTAATTTGTTTTGGGAGTGGGACCTAAGCTTCAGGATTTAGGGTGTTTGTTTTCCCTTGCTGTGTATTTTTAACCCATGAGGCTGGTATTCCAAGATGAGAAGTTAGGCAGGATGTAATGAGCATAGTAAAACAAAACAAAAAACAAAAACAAAAAAAATGCCTTTTAGACATGTTTAGTTAGGAACCCCACTACACACCTGACAACCAGAACTAGTGACATCACTCACCCAAGATAACCAGACACACAGACCCCATGACCCCTACTGGACAGTATTTAAGCAAAGACCAAGAGCAATGCTGTGCTCTGCACATCTGGAGAGAGGCGACCTTGATCGGCCTAGCGTCTGGTGTGGGGAGGCTGCGCAGAGAGGGTCCAGGGCAGCCTGACAGCTGGAGCTGTGTGGAAGGCAGCCTGAAACAGAGTCGGAGGGACCAGTTCCCAATGGAGCGGTGACACCTGTCAGTTAGTGGAGTTTAGGGGAATAAAAGAGCAGGGTGAACTTGGAAAACTAAAGAGCCTGCGGTAGTCGAGTTTAGAGAAATCACAGAACAGGAAGCGGGGTGTATTGGGTGGGACAAAGAGGAGGCCCTCCAAGGAACGAGGCTGAAGGGAAAGGTTAGCAAGTTCTCATTAAAACAGGGGAACACAATCGGCAAGAGTTTTCTTGCAAAGGAAACCATTGAGAAATGTTGTGAAGACAGACAAGAGGCCTAATCAATGGGACAACAATGTAGACGTTTATTACTGTGTAGAGATACTAAGCAATTTTTATCAAAGTTTTGTTGGGAGTACATTAGGAAATGAGAAAATTGACAACAAAAGAAATAGAATCAAAAGGAATTACAGATACAATCAAATATTAATATTTTAAATTTTATAATTGTATTTTCTCTTAGTAGTATTTTCACATAAGCTGTAACATAAAATAGGATAATCTTGACATTATTTCCAGTAGAATATTCCAGATTCATTTCTAGAGAAACAATGTGGCAAACCCAAATTGCACACCCCATTTGCACATATTTGTTTTATGTGTTTCAGTGCTTAGCAGCATGTATGTATGTGGTCTGTTTGTGGCTGGTGCCTGCTAAGGTCAGAATGCATTTGATCTACTATAATTGAAGTTATGAATGGCTGTTAGACACTTTGCCAGTGGTGGGGACCGAGATCATGTCTTCTTCAAGAACAGCAAGTGCTATTAGCTGCTGTGCCAACTCCTGTCCCCATTCCACTTCCAATGTCACTGCAACCTCTCACTACTCCAACCTCAATCCCTACAAAAGACTTGGTATATTTATTATTATCTATTTTCTCTCCACCTTCCAGGCCTCTGTTTTGTTTCACAGGTTGGTCTTACCAGTGAGCCCATACTGAGAAAGAGAGCCTTCAAAAAGACTTATATTTCTATGGCAGTACTGTGCTCTGTAAATAAAGAAAAAACTAAAAGGAGGATTTTATACAAGAACCAACTATCATGCAAGGTCATGATACTAATACTCCTTAGGGAGCATTTTCAGACACATGATTTTCATCAATCCTATCACAGCTCAATCAAAACTCAACGGTTGGAATTGAATTGAATTGTTGGGATGAAAATATTTTTACAGTGTTTCTCAATTAATCAGGGAATAAAAGTAAAAGAAACCTTACATCTGCTATAAGGAACACTATGAAAAACAAAAAAAGTAACATGCAATGTTCTTTTCTCCTCTGATGTTCTACCTTTACCCCATGAGATATGAGGCATATTCAGATAGCACTCACAAACTTGCTTAGTGGTTTTGAATGGAAATTTGAGTAGCAGTACAGACTGCAAGAAAGCTATGTACACTAACAGAAACCAGACTACTGCAATTCTTCAAAGTCCAATATCTGTACAAAGTACAGTGAGGAAAGTCCAGGCATTTCCCTCTTCCCATAAAAAGGAGTGTCATCAAATCCTAGAAATTGAAAAGGGTATTTGAGCCAGGAGTGTTAATTCAGTGCTTTAATCTTAGCATGAAGAAGGCAGAGGGAGACAGAGCTTATCCTATGTAAGTCCAGGCATGGTCAACGTGGTGAGTTCTCAGACAGGGCAGCAGACATATGTTGGAATGTGAGGTCTAATGCTAAGTCTGCCATTTTCTGTACTGGCCCTAGGAGAGCTGACCCCACCCCTTGCCATGGGGTAGAAGAGCTGGGTTAGCACCTCACCTGATGGGGATCATCCCAGGAACCCAGACTGGCCAACTCAAAATACCACCTAGGCACACATGCAGGGCTCTAAGTTGGCTAACCCCAAATGCTACCCCTTCTATAGCCTGGTGGATCATGTGAAGGGACTGGTCCTATAGAACCATAGTGACAGGATGTCCATGACTTGGAGTAACAAAAGGATATTTGAGAGGAATTTCAATGAGGGTCCGGTATTGATTGTGTAGCAGAAGCCAGAGGCCTTGAACTAGACCAATACCCATACACATTTGCAAGTAAATCTGTTTGGACAAAGGGTGTACTATGTGACACACCACAGCTCTCAATGCCACTAAGAAAAACAAAGAGGTGATGGAGACTCAGGTAAGATGGAGGAGTAAAATGATTTTGTTTTGTTTTGCTTTTTTATTGCTGTTGTGTTATTTTATAATTAATATTTTTATTTATTTATGTTAATTTGTCCTGGGGACCATTACAAACATGCAGAGTAGATACAGAGGGGCTGGGAGGAGAGTAGGACTGGGGTGTATGATGTGAATTTCAAAAGAATCAGTAAAAATTTATGTTGAAAAACTTAACAATGAAGACACATTTCTCATTATTTACATCCTAGTATATATACATCTCAAATGAAAAATTAATGTGGAGTAAAGAACTGGATAGTAAATGCTAATGTTTTTAACCACTCTTGTGGGGCTCTATAAATTATACTTTTTGACTCAATGAAATATGCGCTGGTTCCTCATGGGACTAATTTCTAAACAGCTCCCAGTGTATGCCTAATATCCAGTAGCAAAGGCCACTTGCTTGAATAGGCAAGTGATAAAACAATAGAGTTAGAAAGCATGGATTATTTTAAATTCCAAGATCTTTATAAATGTCCCAATATTATGACAACCAAGTTTGCATACAACAGATAATGCAAATTTGTAGATGAAATTCTAAACAGTCTTATTAAATAAGAAACACAGAGCCAAATGCAGAGCTAAAAGTCCAGAGATCAGAGCAGTAGCCAAGAGCTAAGACCACCTTATCTTACCACTCGCTGCTGTCCTACCCCTCAGAGAGAGACCTTTTTTCTATGTCCTGTCTTTTTATTGTCTTTCTGTTCTGCCTTCTCATTGGCTCTAAACCCAACCACATGATTTCCACTTCACTGCCTAGCTATACAGACTTCCAGGTCTCTATGGTTGGTACTGGGATTAAAAGTTCAGGTCACCTTGCTTTGGATGTGTCCTTGACCACAGAGACTCTGCCTGCCATGTGATCAGATTAAAGGCCTGTGCTACCATCACCTGACTCCCACTTATGGCTTGCTGTGACTTCTGATCTCCAGGCAACTTTATTAACATACAAATAAAAACACATTTCAGCACAAATAAAATATCACCATACAAATTCTTTCCAATTATTCTTCTGTAGATATCCTGGCAACTGTAAGACTTTTTAAAAGTACCCCAATAAGCCACAGTTTTTATTATATAAAATTCACTTATATGGGGAGTGTTAACCCTAAAACAATTTTGAGAGCCTGTTTAGCAGCATACAAGCTGATCCCACCTCTGGTACACTCCAACACGCCTGTTTCACAATCCTGCTTTCCCTTCTCTTGGGTTTCCAGTCCCCTAGAGCACAATGTGCTCATGACTTCCCCACATTGTCTTATAAGGTGTCATGCAGCTGAAGGGAGTATTCCTGGCCCAGGAAGATCCTGTATGAGGCCAGTTTTGTTCTTGAAAATATAGCCCCTGGAAGTTCCAATAGGAATGCCTACCAGCCTCTTGAAATCTGGCTCTTACAATGCTCTTCCACAAATATTGAATTCACAAATTCCACAGAGCCTCTCGTTCATTTGCCATTACTCCTCTGATACGGTGATTGTCCCTGCCCCACTGATTTGCATATGACCCTCTCTGTCCATGCTCTTTTCCACACAGTTCCAGCTTCTAGGCTACCTGGGCCATTTTATACAGGCTCACCACATGCTTGCTACCACCATAGACAAGAACTAAGTGTATAAATAGTTACAGAATGAAGAAAACAGTAGTTTGGGAGGTAAAATGTAACAAGGTAAAATTTCATTGTGGACAAGTTTAAAAATGTACCGTGATATTGGAAAGCTGTACTGATTTAGGATAATAATTTCAAGGTCCTCAAGAAGTTGGTCTCTATCCATTGAATACTTGAAATTGGAATCTCCAGACTTTTGTCAGCTGGTTGGAATCTCCAGATTGTTAAGGGACAGTCCAGAAACCTAACTTGCCATGGTCTCCTGTCTCAGTTCCAACATCCCTGATGTAGCAGGAGCTGGTAGAATTTATCTTTGATCCTTTGAATTCAACTGTCTGTATTCAAGATTGTAGCAACAATGAGTTCCTGTTTTAATAAACACCAATACAGAGAACACCAAAATGTTCTCGAGTTCATCGGAGTTTGGCTGAATCATGGGGTATTATCATGAGTTGAAAGGTATTTAGGAACATAGTCCAGTTTGGATGATGTCTGTCACCAACAGTTTTGTAGTTGTATTTTCATTTGTCATTTTGTAGACCTTTCTCTCCTCCTTTAATGCAAGGAAGAAAGCAGCCTTCTAAACCCCATACATTTCTATATGAGTGGAGCCTTTATAACTTAACCAAGTAAGCCTGGAACATTTAAAAAGAAAAAATATCTTTCCCTTTTTTTGTAGACTCAAATGTCTTTTCTCTAAAACAGTGACTCCAAAATTCATAATGCTGCAAGCCTTTAATTTCATTCCCCAAGCATTCTTGTGGTGGCTCAAATTATTTGTCAGAGAATCTGAGCTTGCTTTACCCAGCACGGCTGCATAATGGGATGATTTGGCCATGGGCATGGCTACCACGTGTTTTGAAGGGTCCACATTTGGCTGTATGTTGTGCTTTGATGTTGAAAGGGGGTGGTATTTTGCCTCACCCCTTGGCATTGTATAAAAAGCCCCTTGGAATAAACCTTGAGGCAGCTGGGTATTTACCCAGGGTCCTACTGAAGCTATGCTGTCTTTATCTTTCTTAGAGTCTCTATCTTTCTATCTAATACTTCCCCATTCCTCTCCCCTCCCAAGAACCCTGCAAAATCTGGGAGCTGGAGTCCCACACACTTCTATGTGGGTGTATCTACAAGTATCTACAGACCCAGCTAGAGACAATAGAGGCATGGTATCTCAGTTCTTAAAACCACTGAAAATATATGTTTTCCTATATCTTAGGCAACCGCTGTGAAAGGGTCTTTTATCCCAAAGGAGTGATGGCCCACAGGTTGAGAAATGCTACCTATTATCAACTTCCTGTTTACCACAAGTTTGGAAAAACAATTACTGGGTACAGCACATGTTTTATGAGACACCTTTCCTGGGGAGATGTAACATACCTAAGCATCTTCTCACCCCAACTGGAAAGTGAAAACAGAATCAAGGCCAACTTTTTGAATCAATGAGCTTTATTAGAATTGCTTACAGAATTGTGAGTAACCCGATGCTTACTGGAGCATAACGGACTCAAACAGTTGTTATCTCAAAACTCAAAAACCATCATGTAATAAAGCTCATGAATATCTACAAGTTAACGTGCATTCTATCTTGATAGCTAAAATCCTCTTCTAAGGGGCATGACTTCTGAGTTTCTTCATTTGAGTTATGAACACTGAATGCTGTCAGTTTCAGGGGTTTCTTGAAGCTGAAGCTTGAAGCTCTTGAGTGGCATGTTTCCTGCCTTAATCAGCTTCCCTTCAAAATGGATCATTCCAGTCTCCAGGAAACTATTACACAACAGCATGCTTAAGTCTTCTCAATTTGTCTTCATTATGACGTATTTCAGGTTGAACATGTAAAAAATTTTAATGAAAATTGTCCTACATTTTGAAATTTTCTCTCTGCATAAACTCTTGATGTTTTCTAAGATTTGAAGTAACTTAAAGGCTTTCACAAGTTTCTCATGTTCATAATGATTCTCTAGTGTGGAGTCTCAAGTGGAGATAAGAACAGAACTTGGTTAAATCACATGATAAATTATTTCCCATGAAAACTTGTCTCACCAGTATGAATTTTCAGATGTTTCCTTAGACCTGAGAGGTAGGTAAAGACTTTTCCTCATACATTACATTTTAAGTTTTCTCTCCTGTATGAATACTTTGATATGATCTCAGGGTGATTTTGTAGTTAAAAGCTTCCTTATATTGACTACTACAGTGGTTTGAATAGGTATGGCCCCCATGTACTCATGTGTTTGAATGCTTTGTCTATAGTGGGTGGAACTATTAGATGTGGCCTTGTTGGAAGAATTATGTCACCACTGAGACAGGCACTGAGGTCTCATATATGCTCAAGCCACACTTAAAATACATTAATCACTAACTGCTGCCTGAGGATAAAGATGTAGAACTCTTAGCTCCTTTTCTCGCCCCATATCTGCATGCATGTCATTATGCTTCCCACCGTGAGTCCAATGGACTAAATATTTGAAAGTATAAGCCAGCCACAATTAAATGTTTTCCTTTAAGAGTTGCCATCATCATGGTGTCTCTTCAGAGTAATTAAACCCGAATTAAGATAACTACAATGGTAAGATTTCTCTCTTGAGTGAATTCTCTGATATACTCTGGATTTCTCACATTCACTGTAATTGTAAGGTTTCTCTTTCATATGTATACTCTGATGTGTTCATGTTGTTCCTCGGTTAGCTCAGTGGTTGCATCTGACTGTGGCCCTATGACCCTGTGTTCAACACCCTGTTGCTCAGGCAAAGGACTGGTAGGATTTCTGGTCCTTCTAGCACAGACTCTGCCACAACTACCACATGTAGTTTATAACTAAGTCTCTATTGTTGTATTTACCAAGAAAGACTCAGGAATCAGATGTTGGGGTGAAAACCTGCTAGTTAAGAGAGGGCAGGAAGCATCCAGCTGGCATTCCATTTTGTCCAGAGACCTGGCAACAAGAGTGTCTCTCCAACCATTTCAAACCAAAACTACCACAAAACTCCAAGTCGTTCCCTACTCGTTCCTATGTGTCTTCCATGCTCCTCCATTCTCTCTGTGGCTATTTCCTGTCAACTAGTTCCAGGTCACAACCCCAATCCATGGTTGATTTTAACATATAGGTTTCAGAGTATGATCAAATATCCCACAACATATTCTGAGATGAGCAAGGAGTAAAGGATTTCTCATGTTTGCTACATTTCTAAAGTTTCTCAAGTGTATGTATTCTCTAATGAGTTCAAAATTTCTTTCTCTGTAAAGAATTTCTAGCATTCACTACATTATGTAATGTTTCCCAGCTGTATGAGTTTTCAGATGTTTTCTAAGAGCTGAGCAACATGAAAAGGATTTGTCACATTCACTACATTTGTAAGGCTTCTCACCTGTAT
>CABHPP010133452.1:6707-20366 GCA_902168425.1 Peromyscus attwateri
TTTTTTCCCCTCAAAATTATAGTAAAAAGTGGTGACTGGACAAAATACTACTACCACTAAAAAAGTCTTCAAGTCTCCAGTGGTATGATGTTGAGCGGCTTAATTTGGTGGTTTGTCAAGAAGACCTGCTTTTCTTTAGCGAATTCGATGGTAACTTACAGGCTCATGAATTATTCAACAAGTCATAGCCCAGAGGTCAGAGCCTGGGAAGGGTCTGGGATGGGGTACTTGTCACAGTCAGCATAGATTTGCATGTGTCCTCTCCACTCTCACATTTTTGTTCAGCTGCAGCCCACCACACTGTTGGCGGGACTCTGTATCTCAAAAGGATGCCCGAGAAGCTTCTAAGCAAAGGTAAGAAACATTAGCATCATTGGTTCTTCTTCAGGACCAGTGCCATTGTTTTACTGTCTACAGCACCTGCCCCCTCCCAGCCAGAAGGCTCATCTGGTATCAGTGTCATTCATGTGCAAAGTAGAAACTGAACTGAACACATTATCTTTGAGCCAAAATTGGTCTCTCCTCCAGTCCCAGCCTCTTTAAGGGGTGGCATACATTTGAAGGTTGGTTATTAGTTCCAAATGCTGCAGAAGCATCTGCTCTGTACTAGCTAGAAATCATGTTTAATAACAAGAAAATCTACTCCAGCCAAATCCCTGTTGGGAGGGCTCTCGCATGAACAAAAGGCCCCCACTTCCCCTGATTTCCATAACAGATGTAGTATCTGATGCATGACAGCTCAGCTCAGCCCCGCACCATTATCCTCCTGCAGATCCATCTGCAAGGAGCAAGGCTTTCGTTTTATTAATTGCTCTGGTGGGCTACATGTGACGTTTTGTTGCCCCCAGAGTACTCTGTTTGTGCTTCATGCTACACTGGTCGCAATAATAGTGATTTTTCTTAGTGTTAAAGGTTACTAGCCCTCTTCCTTTACTTTGCTACACAGCTTCCATACCCAATAAACTATTAATGCCTCCCTGGGGGGTTGATAATTTCCCTTAAGTTGGTTCCTGTCTTGCAGCCCAAGTACTGTTTCTTTGTCTTCGGACTGAGCATTCTTGAGACAAGTCAGTTAGAGGCGGAAGCTCCCAAGTGTTAGACACAGTCACTTACACTTGAAGAGAACCCTTCTCCTGAAAGAAAGAAATCAGGACGCTTCTAAGTCAACTGCTGTTCTTAAATCCCATTCACACAAACAACCACAGCTTTGCCACCTTGGAAAAAAGATCACTCTCTATTGGCAGTCAGTTTCTCCCAAGCGATAGAGCTTGGGGTAATGTGATGTTGGCTTCCTGAGGTCACTATAGGCCAGCTATAACCCACGCTTGTCATCCTTTCGTATTACTTCATCTTTATCCTAGGGCAGTTTAGAAGATGCAGTGCTAGGCAGCAAATGGAGCCCAGGGATGAAAGGGAGGAGGAGCTGAGAGAGTGCTTACAGGAGAAGAGATAAGGAGAGGACAGGAGTGTGGTCTGAAGAGGAGTCAGTGCAAAGTAGCAGACTAAATACAGAATCCCCCTGTTTCCTTTGGTGTTCGGGACTTGCTTCTTTTCCCTCCCTAAAGAAGATTGACACAGGAACTTTAATTCTTCAGTGATTCCATGTAGAATTTAAAACATCACTGCTTGAAAGCGGTTTGCTGAACCTAACAGTGTGGTTGCTGTGTTTGCTCCGGGCACGGAAACAGGAAAGATGACCAAGTGTACTATAGTGGTTAAAGGACAAAGCCACAGTGGCAGATGTGCACGAAGACATGTTCCTCTCTCCATGTGCATGTGTGTGCACATGGGAGCGCGCTGAGCTGGAGCACATGTAAATGTAATGTGCACACCTGTGTAGAATTCAAACACAAAATAGAATCATCCTACCGTCTATGATCAGGATCTTCTGAGTGTCAAAACATTTGAGTGAAACTGAAATTTCCCAGGTAGTTTGTAGAAAATGGAAAGCTCTTACATACAGAGAAAGAAATGTATGTTTATATTAATCTATTCCTTTCACGGGCTTCAGTGCTCTGGAAAAAAAAGAAAAAAACCCACGAGACAACATTTAAAGCAAATGAAGCAGAAAAAGGTGTTGCTTATTGCCTTGTAAGAAAACCATCACCCGGAAGTCTCAGTGTCTTTATTTTTTTATGGATCTGGCATGGTCTGCTTACACATTCACTGAGAAGCCTTTTTTAAAAAAATATAGTTATAACAATAATAATTCCATTGCTTTTACGACAGGCTCAGCCTTTCCATTTTCTGCATGTGTTTATATTTTGAAAAATCTGGCTTGAAATAAGTTCCATAAAACTGAGTCACTAAAATATTAATCTGTGCTGGGATGATGTACTATGCCTTAACGTCTCTTTGGGTATGTTTTGGATGATTGGTCTCAAAATATTCATACCAAGAAAGAACATGTTTGTGACATTGTGCCAAATGCTATTGAATGGGGGAAAATCAGTAAGTAAATGAAAAATAGGCTTTCCTCTGTTGCTGTTAGATGGTATCAAATGGAGGAAGAAGAGATCCATGGAGTACAAGAAATGATTGGATTGTTGGTGCTCTGTTCTGTCCCTCACTATGTTTCTCAGGTTGGATTCTTAATGAGGAGAGCAGTTTATCTCTCAGCCCTTGTTACCATGGCTGGAGTCCCAGCTGGCATCCAGGAGTACTAACTGAAATAGCCCTTTGAGGGTTTTACTCCTTCAGGTCTACAGGGTGGGTGGGCCTTGGCTATTACTTCTGCATCCCGGCACAACTTTACCTGCCCCCCCCCCCCACACACACACACACACTCAGGGGCTAATCCTCAGGAAGCACCCAGACCTGAAAGCTGAAAGAGACAGCGGGAGAGACTCATTCAATCCCTGCCTTTCATGCCTAGAGAAAGGAGTGTCAACGCATTCATTAAGTAAATTGCTTCAGGACAGTCGAGTCTGGGATTCTGTTTCTGGGTCAGGAAAAAACCTTATGAGCATCCGACACGCAAAACAATACAAATGCTACTGTGTGTGTGTGTGTGTGTGTGTGTGTGTGTGTGTGTGTGTGTGTCTACCAAGTGTTCAGCACACTCGCAGACAGCCTGTTTAATATTCTTATCTTATCGCTCTAAGCCCAAAGAGGCTTGGTGGTAGGCATCATTATCCCAGTGGGCCTCAATTTAGATAAAGAAAATATTCTGGGTCAATTAGTAGAAATTCAGCAAAATGAAAGGGTGAGAAAGAGGAGGGGAGAAGATGACTTCAACACATGGGGGAAGCATTTACCAATTCCCCATTGTGTGCCAGGCACCACGGCTCTAAAGATGAAAGGCACCATCCCATAAGGAGTTGCTTATTCACAGGCAGAGAGATGCAGACATAACAGTCACCACATACTTCTACAGGATGCTTGCCGAGCAGCGGAAGTGGAAACATGCTTGGAAAATCACACGAAGTTTGACAGATGAGTATCATTTTGTACTGGGCACTGAAGTATGGGTTCAAGTTTGAGTTCATTAATTCAGGGGGGATTCATCACTTGCAGCATGGAGTTCAACTTAAGTGAAGGGGCCTGGGAGGCAGAGGCAGGCAGATTTCTTAAGTTCAAGGGCAGCCTGGTCTGCATAGTGAATTTCAGGCCAGCCAGAGCTTCATGGTGAGATCCTACCTCAAGAAGATAAGCAAAAACAACAACTGAAAAACTGTGTTTTCTTCATAAGTAGTGGATGGTTCCCAACAGATGTTTGGTATCACACATGCACATCAGGAGCATTGCAAAGACACCAAAGGAAGCTAGATTCTGAGTCAGAGGGAAGGATGCAGTGACCCAGGGCAGTGAGCTGAAGAAACCTCTGAAACAGTGGGAGCAGGGGTCCCCCAAACCAACAACACTTTTTGTGCTTGGCTTCCTTTCACGTCTTTCTCCTGAGTTATCCCCTCTCTACTTCTCACATAAGTTGCATCTAAAGTTGTATCAAATGATGATTCACATCTTGTTCCCAACCGACCTGATTAATCAGGAGCTGGTTTGGGGGCCAGAGGACATCAGTGCTGTGCTCCAGGAAGGAAGGAGAAGAGGCGAGTTGAAAACCAGAAGCTTGTGGTGATATTGTGTTCCCCAATATATCCTGTATCCTAATATCTGGGGCCAGAGAACAGAACAGCCACTAGACCGACATAGAGGTCAGAAAATGGTGGCACACACACCTTTAATCCTAGACTTCTGGAGGCAGAGATCCATTTGGATCTCTGTGAGTTCAAAGCCACACCAGAAACAGCCAGGCATGGTGACACACACCTTTAATCCCAGGAAGTGATGGCAGGAAGCAGAAAGTATATAAGGTGTGAAGAGCAGGAACTAGGGCCTGTTAAGCTTTTAGGCTTTTAGCAACAGCTCAGCTGAGATCCATTCAGATGAGGATTCAGAGGCTTTCAGTCTGAGGAAACAGGATCCGCTGAGAAGTTTGTGAGGTGAGGTTAGCTGTGGCCTGTTCTGTCTCTCTGACCTTTCAGCATTCACCCCAATACCTGGCTCAGGTTTGTTTTTATTAATAAGACCTTTTAAGATTTGTGTTACAGAGGCTTGCTGAACAAGCTTGAGAAAGAGAAGGAAGTGGCAAAATTCAAATATTCAGAAGCAGGGAAAAAACACTTCTCTTTTTCTTTTCAAACCCAAGCCCTTGCATTCCTGTAGTCTTTACCTTGACCACTAGAAGATTCTGGTTTGGTAAATGGTTTCTACCTTTTAGGAGTAGCTTACACTGGTTTACCTCCTCAGTCCAGTTCCTTGAGCTCAGAGACAGTTTAGGATGGAAATGAAAATTGTATGTCATTGAGTATGTCTAAGGCAATTCAAATAGAGTCAGAAGAAGGGAACTGGGGCAGACCCTACATAAATTAATATGATGAAAAGAGGAAACTCCCCTATTCTGCTGTTAAGCAGCATTCTGGGCTTGTATAGAAAATCGACTATTAAAGCCTTTCCCATTTGAGCAGCCTGTTTCTTCTCAACTCCATTGTCTTGTTCTCAGAAAAGAAGGCAAGAAAAACCTGAGGAGGCCATTTTGGGGGTGCCTAGAGGTGGGGAGTCCTTGAAAAGGAGGTGTAAAAGGGCTTAAGTCTATTCAGTTCACCCTTTCATTTTCCTCTAAATGGAAGCGTGGTCTTGCTGCCAGTGCCCAGGCCAGAGGACCTGGCAGAGCAGCTTGATTTGAAGCAGCTGAAGCCTTTCCCAGTGACAGCTTTTCTCCCAACGTGTTCTGGTAGGAGTTTGAGACACAGACAACAAAGGATGGGGAGGGGAGGGATTCCAACACAAGCGGAACGGCCATTCCCCTCGTCTCCATAACAGCGTGTTGGCTAATGGACAAAGGGAACAAATCTACCGTGCGTGCGGTGGTGTCCCAGGCCCTGGCCGCCTTGAGTTGTCTTTAGTAAACTCAGAGGCAGACAGCAAGGCTATTATCCCCTGCTCTCCCTCTGTGGGCCAGTGCTCCAAGGGTTAGGAATTGAAATGGGTCTAGCATCAGGAAAAGAGTCTCTGTAGGGACATGTTAAAGCACTACAGTGTAAAAATTTGTTTCTCAGGGCCATGATGAGAGGTCATAAAATCTGCCTTTTCATGTCATCTGCACATAGCCTGGCACCTAGTGGGTGCTCCTTAAACAAGGATGATGTTTAAACTGAATTGCCCAAAAAATAACAGGTGTTAGGATTTGGAATATTGCCCAATGCCTGAAAACAATAAATTTTATGTCCCAACTTCTTTGGTATTCTTAACTTGTTTGAAATTCCTTTCCTCTTGAAAGAGCCAAGTGCTATATTGCTGTTTTCTGAAGTAAAGAGAATAAGCAATCAGTTTTGCTTGGCATAGTGGCACACATGTAATTCTAGCACTCTGAAGGTTGAGACAAGCAGATCATGAGTTCAAAGTCAGCTTAGGCTACAAAGTGAAATCCTATCTAAAAATCTATAGATAAATGATTTGAACTTGTCCTGTCATGTAGCAAGCAAAGGCTAGTAATAGTCTTAGACCATTAGCGATATTGACCATAAAATCCCACAATGAGTTTTCATGTTTTTGATACCCACATTTTTGAGGAGTAGTCTACAGATGAGTGAGGTCACTCATTGGAACCCCTGAGAGTAATTAGGAAGCTATTTAATGACAGGGACATCAAACAGATTGCTTATTTGCTTTGCCAGGTACCAACATGTGTTTATCTATTACAACAAAGAAAAGACCAGCAAATTCACTGCTGAAGGTTATTACTACAACAATACCAAATAAAATAACCGGTTCTTGGCATGGCTAGTGAACAGACCTCCTGCAAAGTGCAAAAGTGAGTTTTATAGACAAATTAACAAGTAAGTTTTCTGTAATGAAAGAAAGGGAGTGGCTGAGAGACTGTCTTCCAAATGGGGAGCCCACACACTCTGGAGTCACAGGCAGCTTGATAACTATTCCAGAGCAGTCCTTTGTGAAATCCCTCCACTGGGGAATAAATGATGTATGAAATGAAGACGCCCCAACTCCGCAGGGAGCACAGACAGAACACTTCCAGCTCTAATATGCGGTTTGTGATGGGTTTTGGCTGTGACCCCTGGGCACAATTTCCATTCAGCTATGTGGAGCCAAACTGCCTCCCACAGCCCTGAACACCAGAACCCACACATTCACCCTCTGCTTCTCCAAATCAGCCTTCCTTCACTCAAGTTTGCTTGTAAATTTCTCTCATCACAGACACTTCCCCACCTTGGCACCCCAACAGCCAGCTACAATGGCGACAGTTCATTATTCCATTTATCGGTCACAATATATCACAAAATCTGGTGATAGATCACTTGGAATCTGTGAAATCGCTGTCACCCATGCATTCAAAGCTTCTGACAGAAAGAGCTGCAGGTGTGTAGGTCCTTGAGGTCATCCAAACACTATTTTTTAAAAGAAGACTCCAGCATCTGCCATCCAGGTGGGACTGTAATTCTATGATAGGAAATTTATGTCCATTGAAGCCGTGTTGAAGTCAGGGTAGAAAGTTTAACACTCTAATCAGTAAAATGTGGAAGACGTTGATGGTGGAGGATTATTGTGAGACCTTGGTAGTTCTAAGAAAGCCCCATCCATTATTAGGTATGCCTGTGGAACAATGAATGAAATGTGAGTTTGAAAGTCAATGCTTTAAAACAAATAGAGATATGGGGACAACACCTTTCTTATGCAAAGGACAGGGGAGATTCACCTTGGGGGTTTCCTGTATAACATTGCGGTTTCTACCACCAGAAAGGTCTACGTAAGCAATTCTTGCCATGGATCGTATTTAGAATCTAAGTGTGGATGTCCTTTGCACATACTCCTCCATACCTCAGCCATAGGCATGCAGCCCCTTCAGAAACTGTCCCCAACCTGTCCCCAACTGCTAGGAATCTCTGGCAGTGCCTCAAGACTCCTCCTTTGCACTCATGAACCTAGAACAATGCAGGAGAATTAGCATCCATTGATGGCACAGTTGGTGAGATGAAGCTCTGATATGTCTTTCCTAAGGAGGAAGGAAGACGACCGCTGGACGAGAGAATGCCTGTGGACACAGGGAGAGTCAGAGGACTGAGGCCATTCTCTTTCCCCCTGGCTGGATTAATATTGTTACACTGACCACATACAAATCAAGGACTTCTAGTTAAATGTGAACATGAAACAAATTAGTAAGTTCTTATTAGAGCACTCCACACAGTTTCCTTTACCAAGGAAACTTCCCCACCTTGTATTCCAGCACCTGGCTCTAGCCATTACCCCACAAAATTCAGACTTCATTAGTACCTCTATTCAGCACCCACTGCCTCCTCTCTCTGCCCATGGGCATTCCAGACCCTCTCCTCCGTCTTAGGGACCATGCACGGCATGTTCTGTCGGGGTTACACTTCCCGTAGGAATCCACCAGCCTGTCTTTTATCTCTCTTCAGATAGTTGCTCAACTTTCAATGTTTTCTTCTGGTTCAGTGGTTCTCAACTCTCTTAATGCTGTGACCCTTTAATATAGTTCCTCATGTTGTAGTGACCCCCAAGCATAAAATTACTTTCATACTTCATATTTTCATTACTTTATAACTGTAATTTTGTTACTGTTATAAATTGTAATGTAAACATCTGTGTTTTCTGATACCTTAGGAGATATTTTTGAAAGGGTTGTTGGACCCCAAGGGCGTCTCGACCCACAGGTTGGGAACAAGTGTTCCAGTTGCTACTGTCATGTCCCTAAATATTTCACACTGACCATCCCCAACCTTCTTCCCCCTTTTTGTCTGTCTCCTTTCTCATTGCACATATTCCCTAAATCTAACCATTATTATTGAGTTTTATTATATGTCTCTGTCTGCTAGAATATATGCTTCAGGGTGGCAGGAATCTCTACAAGGACCTAATATAAGTAGGTGCTTAAGAAACAATGATTGAATGAATGGCAAATGACAGGTAACTTATTATATTCTGATGCTCATTTACATGATTTAAATTATATTGAAATCCTATTTGGCTGAACTACTTGTTAGTCAGCTTTCTATTACTGTGCTAAAATATATGAAATAGTCTGCTTTAACATGTTTCTTTGGGTTCACAATTTTGAGCGTCTCAGTCGGTAATGAGGCAGTCTGTAGCGGTGAGGAACATGAAGCAGGGTGAGCTGCTGACTCTGTGAGATCCAGGAAGTCAAAGGGAAGAGCAGGAGACCAGGGCCCCACAATCCCCTTTGATGGCACACCTCCAGAGTCACTCGGGGTGGACTCTGAGGTTTCAAAGTCATTCTCTCTCTCTCTCTCTCTCTCTCTCTCTCTCTCTCTCTCTCTCTCTCTCTCTCTCTCTCTCTCTGCATCCTGTTTGTTATTTGAGGCATGAGCCCTCAACTCTCAGCTTTCAGCTCCAGTGCCATGCCTGCCTGTTGTAATGTTTCCCAACCATGATAGTGATGGACCTCTCCCTCTGGAATGGTAAGCCCCAAATCAACCCTTCCTCTTAGAAGTTGCTTTGGCCATTATGTTTAATCGTAGCAATAAAAATGTAAGTAATCCAGCCCCCAATCCATGGGACAGTGGGACTCACTCCAGGGTGGGTGCTTTTCCACCTAATTTTTCATGATAGGATCTCTCACTCAACCTGAAGTTGGTATTTGGCTCGGATGGTCAGGGAAACCAAGGCACCATTCTGTCTCTACCTTCACCCTTAGCACTAGAATTACAGGCATTCACCACCAGGCTTCTATCTACCTGCATACTAGGAATCCAAACTCAGGTCCTCTGGCTTGTGTGGCAGGCATTTTACCTACTCAGCCATCTTCCCAACCCAGAAAAGGGAAAGCTTCTAAGGTATATTTTATATTGAAAAAAAAATCCTTCTCTTTGGGGTTTGAGCAATTGAGAGAGCCATCATCAATCTTATGTTTCCATTAGGTCCAGCTGGAGCATTGGCTGGTGGCAGAACCTGAGCCCTTAGGTCTTAACAGATTTGTAATGAGAATCTAGCCAGGTTTCCTGAGTAGATTGCTCACTGTTTGTTCTCTTGTGATGTGTTTCAGGTTTTCCACAAGCCTTTCAAAGAGACTTTGCTTGGCCTCCTCTACTTTCTTCTCTGATGAAGATGGATGAGCAGTCTATCCTGGGACACTTGCCCAGCTGGATGGTTCTTAGTTCACTCCCTACTAAAAAGAGCTGTGGGTAGATGGCATGACCACTTGGCACAACCAGAAACCATCCTATCATTATAACTAAATATTTAATTCCCCACCCTTGGAGACTCTCCATTTTTTTTTGGTTGACCATCTCACTTTTGGGTTTAGATTCTGGCGACTTAAATAAAACTCTATGTTAATCCACCCCCCACCCCCGCTTCAATTTGAGACTATGAGAAGACACCATAAAAAGAAGCTCTGATCAGGACAAGATCTGTCCTGACAGAGACCAGTTTCTGTCCGACAATTTCAAGGGCAAGACAGAGAGAGAGGGAAAAGAATATTTGGTTTGGTTTGGTCTGGTTGTTTGTTTGGTTTGGTTTGGTTTGGTATTTTCCAGAACAAAGGCATGCTAAAAGTCTGCAGCCTTGTTTTTCTTTCAAAGTTTGAACTTTTTTTTTTCTTGAAACTAAATAAAAGAAAAACAAACCATTATTCCACCAAGATGGCTAGAAAACAATCATTTACAGTGTCGGTGTGGAAAAGATGGAGGTTTAAAAAGAAAAGAGTCTGGAGTGCAAGATGATATATACAGACATGAAAGCTGGATGGTAGCATCACCTGCCTTCTCAAATAACCTGGAAACCAAGATTCTGGTTCCCCTGAAGAGATACAGACAGGTAAAATAAAGCAACCCATCAACTTCTTTTTAAACTAAAAAAAAATTATTTTATTTATTAAATTTTTTTATTTATGTATGAAATGTATGCATGTTTGCTTGTAGGTACATATGAGAATTTGTGTGTGTGTGTGTGTGTGTGTGTGTGTGTGTGTGTGTGTGTGTGTGTGTGATGTCTATGGAGGTCAGAAAAGAGCACTGGATCCTCTGGAACTAGAGTTATGGATGGTTATGAGCTACCATGTGGATGCTGGGAACCAAACCTGGGTCCTCTGCAAGAGTAGCAAGTGCTCTTAACCACTGAACCATCTCTCTAGTCCCCTACCAACTTCTTTCTAAGTGACTAGGACCTTGTTCAGGTGGCCTTAGCTAACTTGAGATGCTAAGCATGCTCTAGAAGAGATCATTTTAGAATCTACTTCTTCACAAAACTATGTTCTGTAGAAGAATTTAGAGCTAGAGTACAAATGCTTTTTTTTTTTTTTTTTTTTAACAATCTCTTGTAAAAATTGAGAGTGTTATTTTGGTGAGATAGGAAATCACCCTGAATGAAATATCAAGAAAAGTCTAAGCAAAACTGAAATATTAAAGTAGCATCTGCAAGCCCCCAAATTCTAGGCAGGTCAGGGGAAAATTAAGATTAGAAAATAGAAGAATTCTCAGCTATAGAAGAAAAATTGCTATACATTTAAGATGTATTTAGTGTTTTATATAATAAGATATATTTAAATGAGTGTTCACACAGAGCCTACAGTGGTACCTGACCTTCAAGTGTGTAAACTCCAGTGGGCATTCAGCACAGACACTAGGATTTGGAAGAGAGCAAGCTGAAGTTCATGAGGTTGCAGATGAAGAAAAATTATCAGTGGGAAACTGGGTTATTTACTTGGAAATATCTATTCTCATGGTATTAATAGATTTTACAGAACTTCTTAACATAGTTACTGATTCTCAGTATGCAGAAAGAGTTGTTTTACACATTGAAACTGCTGAATTTATTCCTGATGAGTCAGAATTAACCTTGTTATTTATGTGATTACAAGAAATAATCAGGAATAGGAATCATCTCTTACGTATAACACACATCAAATCCCATATGGGTCTGCCAGGCCCTCTAGCATAAGATAATGATAAAAATGATCTACTATTGATAGGAAATGTGCTAGAGGCCTCAGAATTTCATAAAAAATCACTATATCAATAGTAAAGGCTTGAAAAAAGATTTTTCCATCACTTGGCAATAAGCCAAGGAATTATAAGGAAACATCCTACTTGTTCTTTATATAACCAAACTCCACTACCTGCAGGAAGTAACCCAAAAGGTATGAAATTTGGCAGATGGATGTGTTTTGTTTTGCAGAACTTGCAAAATTAAAATATGTACACCATATCATAGATACATATTCAGGATTTCAATGGGCAACTGCTTTGAGTTCTGAAAAGGTTGATTCTGTACACACATTTGTTAGAGATTATGGCCATCATGGTTACACCTGTACAAATTAAGACTGACAATGCTCCAGCATATGTCTTTAGTAAAATGAAACAGTTTTTTTTGCTTATTACAATATAAAGCATTTTACAGGTATACCACATAATCCTACAGGCCAAGCAGTCATAGAAAGATCAAACTGAACTCTAGAGAATATGCTAAGTAAACAGAATGGGATAATAAAGACCTTCAGAAACAGATTGCATAATGCTTTATTAACTATGAATTTTCTAAATGCTAATGAGAGAGGAGCAACTGCTACTGAGAGACATTGGATAATAGAAAAAACTACAAAATTAAATTAACCTGTATACTTTAAAGATGTGCTGACCTCAATAGGAACCAGGAAGAGGTTTTGCTTTTGTTTCCACAGGAGAAGAAAAGCTACAAATACCATTAAAATTGGTAAAGATTATTAGATTTGAACAAGAGAGATCTCTTGATTAGAAGAGGCGATAGTTCATTAAATAGTGTAGCTGTTCAATCTAAACTAACCTATAAACTAACAAATGCCTTTCATTTGCTCAGATATAACTTGCCATAAGGGAACTTCCCCAAAATTAGGGTTGGGGAAGGGTTTTGTTTTTGTCTTTTCAGGAGAATTAAGGCATTCAGGTAAGGAATCTGAAGACCACTGGACAAATGAGACATGTGAAGAAAATGGACAAATCATCCAGAAAAAAATGTCCCAAGAAAAGGAGAATATTGGCCTATTGATATATCACATTTTCAAAGGATAAAATTTCATAAATCTTCCAAAATATTTGTTTCTGCTATTCTCTACAGACACATAATGCAAAATGGTCTTTTTGTAGTCCCAGTTCAATTGAAAATTAAAGCTGACTTTGGAGTTGGAGTGTGGCTCTCTCCTTCTCTAAATCCAAGCAGGCTTGTTAGAGTAAAATTCAAAATCTCTATCTCATGTCAGAAGAGCCACCTGATATGGGACAGAAGAAAAGCCATTAGGGTCTATTCTATTGCCACTAATCTCATACTCCTTTGGTTTTATTTTGACTCTTTAAAACTTTTCTTAAGGTATGAATATTATCTCAAAATTAATAAGAATAATAAGATTAATATGTACATATGTATATCTATCTATCTATCTATATATATATTAAACTTTTTGCCATGATATTAATGGTCATATAGAGTACTAACTAATTCTAGAAAAAGACTTCATCTAGCTTTCTGTACATGATTTTGGGTTTGAGTCTCTATCAGGTAACTAGGAATTAGGTTTTTGTACTCTGGATGTGTGTAACAAATATTGATCCTTTGACCTCTTCAAGATCTGCTGAATATGACATTTAAAATGTTACGTTTTCTTCAGTGAACCAAGATCATGCTTAACAGTGATCTTTGAAATCTCCAAAAAGATGATGGGACCCCACAATGACTATTCCACCAGAACTATGATAACACCACTAAGCTGACAAACACCACCTAAAGATCAGCTTTGGACTGCAAACTGCTCAGGACAATTTCAAGATGGCTAGCTGAGATTATCAAGCCTCACAGACTGCTCTAGTCAAGACTTGAGATAAGCTCTGCACTTTCCCATTATACAGAGACTGGACAACAAATGGTACAGCTACCTTTCCCAGGACTTGACAATTAATCCCAAATTTTCTTTTCAGGATTCCCTAAAGATAATGTCACCCCTAGACAGCAGGAAGCAATTTTAAGAACCTATAACCACATTCCTAAGAGGTGGGTTAGGTGGTTTTTGGTCTTTCAATGGGTTAAGAATATTTGTCATTGTTTAGGGTGGTTGGTTAAAAGTTGTTATTGTTAATGGTCAGGAAAAAAGCTAAACAAAGGAGATCAGGTTCAGGGTCCTTGTTTTGAAAAAAAAAA
>CABHPP010133452.1:20466-47894 GCA_902168425.1 Peromyscus attwateri
AGGTTATTGAATCTACTTTTAAAAAGCAACTACTTGTTTTAAATATTTTACATTGGCTAGGATTTTTGTATATTGATACAAATTTGAGATCATTTTGTTAGAACATACTGTGCATATATTTCTACTCTTATTCAAGTATTGTACCTATACAGCTCATTTAACAATGTAATGCAAATTTCTAGTCCTTGAAAGTTATTATTACAAACTATTTAGGATAATAAAGAAATGCAAGTTAGCAGTTAGTCATCTATTTACAATCAAACTTGTATTCACATTAGTTATGTTTTCAAGGTCAAAGAGAGATATATTTTAGGTAGACAGGTGGTCTTCAAATACTTCAGAGATCTACAGAATATGGCATTTAAGATGTTTTAATAACACAGGTTCTTTTTTTTATGACAATGAAGTTCTTTTTTTTTATGACAATGAGACATGTTTGTTGCTGGCAGCACCAATCTACTTCAGAGAAGATGATGGGTGTCAAAGGAACTCCATATGGAGTTTCCTTTCTTCATTACAAAAGTTAGCCACTGGGCAAGAAAGCACCTTTGCCTCGACTGCAGACAGTATGCTGTCCAAATTGGACAAGCAGGGCATAAAAAAAAAAGTGACTGCCAAACTTTGCCAAGACAAGGTAGGACAGCTCTTCAGAAGATCCTGCTTCTCAGAAAAGTCTGTCAGATATGCTAGACTTGTAGGCTGAAGATGGATGCCCCAACATTGCAGAGGAACCTTGGATGACTGACCAGGCAGCCAGCTGTTTCTGTCATTTCTCACATTTTATTGGAGGTTGCTTGCTTGCACTTCCTGCTTACTCAGATAATATTATTTCCTTCTTGGGTCTCTGGGGGAGTTGAAGACTTTATAGTTACAGTTATAGTTTTCCTTGTTACCAGATTCAGAAAAGAAATTCACTAAAGAAGTGTAAAGTGTATAGGGCTGAGAGACATTAAAAGATAGTTTTGGCAATGCAAGTTAGAACAGAAAGAGTTTTAAGTACAAACCTTTGGACTCACCAAGATAGAATAGACAATGGAGTATTTTCTCTGAATTTGTCAATTGTTAATGGACTAGACATTGTTGATATAATTATTGCCTGTATATATTGTATATAGTTATTACACTTATTGTATATAGTTTCTCTTATATTAGTTATAACCTTCTTTTTTATTTTAGACAAAAAGGGGGAAATATGGAGATATTTTGTTTGTGCTCTGACAAATAAAGCTTGCCTGAAGATCAGAGGGTGGAGCTAGCCATTAGTTAACCATAGAGGTCTGGAGGTCTGTACAGATAGACAGGAAGTGATATGACTGGGCAGAGAGAGGAATATAAGGCAGGTGGAGAGAGGAGCTTGGCTCTTTTTGATAGGAGGATTCGTAGAAGTGAGAGATGACTTTGGCTGCTTCTTTACTTCTCTGATCTTTCAGCATTCACCGCGATATCTGACTCTGGGTTTTTATTATTAAGACCACTTGGAATTCGTGCTCCATTAGTGTGGCAAAATACCCACCAAAAGCAACCGAGGGCGGGAGGGGTTTGGTTGGTTCACACACAGTGGAGAAACTGTCCATCAGGTCGGGAGGTGCGTCACACCACCTTTGTGGTCAGGTAAAGAGAGAGACAAATGCTGGTGCTCAACTAGATTCCTCTTCTTTTCTCTTTATTCTGTCCCACTTGGTGGTACTGCCTGCATTTAAAGCATTTTCTCTCTCAGTTAAAGTGAAAATGTTCTCACAGATGCCCAGAGATAGAACTCGTTAATGATTCCAAAGTCAGCAATGTTGAAAAACGAAGATTAACAACCACAGCTTGAATCTTTCTTTCTTTCTTTTTTTTTTTTTTTTTTTTGGTCATTTGAGATGGGGTCTTCCTATGTAGGCATGGATGTCCTGGAACTCAGAGACCAGCCTGCTCTGCCTTCTGAGTGCAGGGATTAAATAAAGACTTGGGCCACCACACCCTACCCCACCTTGCATTTTGAAAGTTAAGTTTATTTGAAGTAATTTAACATTTAAGATAAAAAATATTAAGTTTGTTTTCTAAGGTATTGTTTCCCATACTTTTTCAGATATGCTAGGGGATGATAGTGTTTATGTTCCAGGGCAAGAGAAGAGAAGAGGCTCATCTCAGGGTGAGTGAGCAAACTGCTGAGGGAAATCCTCACTTCTTGTTCAGGGATGAGGGGATCAAAATCTCAGGTAGTCTTGCCCCAAGAGGAGATAGAATGTTGGTCTTTACTTAATAGGAATAGAATTGGCAGTGTGTTAATGAAAAGGAAAGATCCTCTCCCAACTCTCAGCTTTCTTAGCCTGCCCCTGCCCATCCTAACCTCTGTTAAGAGGTCTCTACGTACTGACATAGCAGGAATTGAAAGTGAAGGTAAGAGGAATATAACTCTTGCACAGCAAGAATAAACCCACTGGCTGAATAAATAAAATAAGCCAGGAGAGGTGTTACTTAATGGGATTATGTTTCAAAGGGAAAAAAGTGCCATTATATCTAAATTAATTTAAAGAAAAAAGAATAAAACAGAGGTGCTGTAGTTAGATGCTTTGTCTGTGTTCCTTTGCTGGCCACATTTTAAATGTAAAGGTGAAACTCTCAATAAAATTTAATAAGCATTGCTCTGGAGCAAAATCTCTATGGAGAGCAGAATGGAGAACTGTCTCCCACTGTGCCGATACAAGTTTCTAGTGTAACCTTTGGCATTTCCCCAGCCATTATGGCGGACTGTACTGTATGAGCTTGATGTCTTACCTCGTGAATTTGCCTTATTGTTTCTTTCATTCTAAAAGCAGAACTTCTCCAAAATCTTTACATCTTGCCTACCAAGATTGTGGAATTAGACATCCATTTACACCAATGATTACAGTATTTATTTAAAAATAAAACATTATCAATTTCCATTAGCACTTCCCACCAAAATGCAAAGAGCATGCGGACTCATTCATATCCTGCTGAGGGTTGCCATGTGATACAATTGAAGTGCCAGCCTAGATTGGGTCCTACCCTGTCCCTTGAGTTACTACCTGCTCAGCCTCAGTTGCTGTGTCTGGAAATGGACATGTATTCTAGAAACCACATTTATGGGCACTTGTTCAGTATTACTTCTTTCTCAGTGGATAGCTTCAGGTCTCGGGGCTCTGAGAAGAACAGGGAATTAGCACATACCCTTGAGTTCATCCAGTTGACATCTGAGTGCTCAAGTTAAGGACAGTGGAAGCCCTTCTCTCAATGGTTTAACATGGGCTCCCATCAACTCATTATTGGAGATAGTCAGCTGAGTATCATTCTCAGTTTTCCTAATTTGTCTAGTCAACATTTTACAGTTGGGGTCATAACTAGGGTCACAATATATTATATAATTTGGAAAAATCTATGAAATGCATTCTTCCTAAACTACTATAATTCCCTCTGTCAAAGACCTGGCCTGCAACAATTCAAGGCCCCATAGAAAACCCACAGGCCAGCCATTTGGAGAGGAGCTGACACACTGTAAGGTTCTATGCAAATCTGTGGTGAAAATAGCTTGATAAAGACAAATGAACAAAAGCATTTCTGTAGACTTGGTTGATGGACCAAAAAATGTTCTAGAGTTGCACAGTTTAGAAACACTTTTGGAATTTGAAAGAGCAGAGCTGGAATTAAGCTTAGAACATTTTTTATCAGTATGTCTACTTAATTCAAACATGATTCTCACTTCCAAAGCTATTGAGAAGGTAGAAGTTTTGAAGGGTTGTGGTTGTTCCATTTTTAATTTCCAACACAGGCTATCTCCAAGTGTGCAATTGCTTGCTCCTTATTTGCATCAGGATTTGCTTGGTTGTGCTGTGATAACCTCATTACAGGCAATCTCATTACAGAGCATAACAAAGTTTATCATTCCTGTGCTGTGTCCCTCATGGGTCCCCTAGAACTCTGCTCCATAGGGTCATGCAGGAATCCAGGAGGAAGGCTGCATCATTTTATAGATCTAGTATATGGAATATGAAGACTCCTTGGCCATAGTAATAGAAAAAAGAAAAAATAAATAAAAGAACTAGCTACTTGGGCTGGAGAGATGGCTCAGATGTTAAGAGCATTATACTTCTTTTGCAGAGGACCTGGGTTCAGTTCCCAGCCATATTGTCATTCACAACCACCTGTAACTCTGGTTCTTGGGGATCAGACACTCTCTCCTGGCCTCTGTGGATATTACACTTGTACAGTGCATGTATGTATATGCAGCCAGCCACACATACACATCAGGTTCAATAAATAAATTAAAAAAAACACTCTTTGAAAAAATAACTGACCACTGACTGACAATCCTATAATATCTGTTTACACTTTATTGGGCAAAACTAGTCCAGAGCTTGAACCTAATTGTGAGGGAACTAAGAAATGCAGAAGAACAAATTGAATATTTGGTGAACATTGTTCTATATTCCATTTCTTCTGCATTAGCAATTTCTAATTTAGTTCCCTAAGATTCAGCATCTATTTCCAGGCAAGAAACTAACATTTTTGCTAATTCATCACAATTTGCAATTAAAATAAACAATTAACTTTACTTTTTTGACAAAAGGAGCTAGGCTTTCTTATCAATTCTGTATTTATGAGTAAAATCTAAAGTTTTCTGAGCGTTCCATTTAATGGATGTTTTAAATCACGTTTACCCACTATTAACTGACCTACTATGTAGAGATTGATTATCTGCAAACTTTTTTTTTCCAATACACAGCAACAAGTAGCTGGCAGTCAGATTAGCTGGTTCACCAGGTCTGTGAAAGGGCTGTCACTAATTCCCAAAGCTCCCTTTAAAGCAAAGGTCAAATAATTCTATTCTCAATGACTACCTTCAGTGACAGAGGATTGGGGCATGGGGGAGGGAAATTCTTTCTCTTCATGTACGCCATGCCTTGCCCTTCCAAAGAAAGTCTTGGACAACAGAATTTTTACATATTTTTTGTTGTTGGTTTATGCAAATCATCTTTTATGAAATGGCAGTATTTCTCAAATAAGAGCTGTCTGTCACCAAGTCCCATTACATGTAGTCATGGCATCAGCCTGAGAAATTTTAGCTGTGAGCTTGTAAGCTCATTTATAAGGTGGGTTTATAAGGTGTGTGTGTGTGTGTGTGTGTGTGTGTGTGTGTGCGTGTGCGCGTGCATGTGTGTGTGTGTGTGTGTGTGTGTATGTGTGTGTTTATATGTGTGGAATCCAGAGGTTAACACTATATATCTTCTTCAATTGCTCTTTACATTATTTTGGAGTCATGCTCTCTCACTGGATCTTGATTTCCCCATTTTGCTTGGACTGTTTGGCCAGCAAGCTCCAGGGGTCATCTAAGTCTGCCTCCTCAGTTTTGGGGTTACAGGAGTACCTCCATGCACACAGTTCCTTAAATCGGTGCTGGGGGACAATACCCAAATCATGCTTGCAGAACACGCACTTTACAGACCGAACTATCTTGTTGAAGGTGGGTGGTAGAGGGGTAGAGGAGTGCATGCGTTTGTGTTTATGGGCCTTGTGGGTATGTTTCTGCAATAGACTAAGAACTGACTTCTAGGGACTTCTGCACATCTGTGCCAAATTGCTCACAATACAATTGTTTACACGCCTGATCAACTGCCAGCATTTTAATAATTTCCCCTTCTCCTCCCTTATCTTTCTTTCCTTGGTAGTTTAATTCTGAAGAGACTCTGTTGGTATGATGCAGAGGATCTACTTGCAGCCCAGAGACCAGCATTTCCAGGCCTCTGGACATGCCCACAAGTCCTTGACCTTTTCTGAGGGCCTCTTCCAGACATCGTGCTTGAAAAGCACTGGTGTCCTTTAGCTTAAGACTGGGAAAGCAGGTGGCAGATATTGCAAACTATTTCCTAATATATATCCTCCCCTTCTTAACAACATCTGACACACTCTGGGAACATGGTTGAGAACTTCTGCTAGCTTGTAGGTTTGAGATATAAATAGAGGCATCTTTATAGTTATTGGCGAAGTTCAGTTTCAAAGGAGAGAATTATCTACCTTTGGTTTTTTTGTTTGTTTGTTTTTGTTTTTGTTTTTAATGCGTTCGGTAGGTTTGGAGTTTAGAGATGACAGAATCTGGGTTTGAGTTTTTGCCTTGTACATTAGATAGATCAAAAGCTGAAGATGGGCTGGTAAAACAGTTTGAAGGAAAGAGCCATTTCCTAAGAGTTCACAAACTTGGGCCTTACATTGCCCTTGTGTGTGTGTGTGTGTGTGTGTGTGTGTGTGTGTGTGTGTGTGTGTGTTTGTCTGTCTATCAGCGTGTCTTTGTGTTTCTCTGTCTCTGTGTGTATGTGATAGTGGGTTTGTGTGTCCGTCTCTGTGCGTGTGTTTCTATATGACTCTGTGAGTGTGTGTGCACACTTGCTCACATGTGACAAATATGCAGCTACTTCGTTATCCATGGGATTTTGGATTTCTCTCATGGTAAACACAAGTTCAGCACATAGGACATGGCAGTGCTGTGGGTCCTACTCAGCTGAAACAGCCCTTCTCTCCTTCTCTCTATGTCCTTTTTTAAACCCTGTGGTTTGGAACATGTGTGGGAGTCTTTGCTTGGTGTTCTTTCATGCATCATCTTGCAGGTAACTAACAGCTGCTTCCATGGTTGTATGCACTGATTTCAAATGCTTTAAACCTCTACCCAGTGCATCTGCTGGCTGCAGACCATGGGGAAACGAGCAACCCCCCCTGTGCTGTCAGCTCAGTTACAAAATAATGGTCTGAGCAGAAGTGAGACTCGTCAGGGGAAGGGAGAACAATTATGGTGCCTCACAGATCCTACCTCTTGAAGGCCCCTTCCACTGGCACCTCAAGCCCTATTTCTCCATTTGGTTTCAGCCTCCAGTATTGTGTTGCGCTGTAGGTGTTGTAGGGTAATCACAATGAATATCAAGCCAGCATGTAGGAGTAACTTATTGACTGGTTGATTGCTGATTTCTGTCCATTTCCTGCCTTTCCAAGAAGCCCCCTTAAAACAGCTTTGTGAGAAAAGCAGTTGTGACCCAAGTGGTACTCCCCTAAACCTCCCCTGTTTAGTTGGGAACCCTTTCCTCTGCTCCCAGCCACGACTCCACTCTATTGATGACCTACATGCCAGACTACCTGGTGGTTAGAAAACGCTTCCCCGTTTTGTCACTCATGTATCCATGCACAAAAGGAGGTAGTGTGGAATTCTGTACTATATCTTACAGAAAGGAACCTTGGGCTCAGAAACATTAGTTGTCATAAAGTTCCACAGCATTGGCTATATGCAGTGGTGTTTTTCAAAACCCTGTTTTTGTTTTAAATTTTATAATTAATTTAATTTTACATATCAGCTACGGATTCCCCTGTCCTCCCTCCTCCCGCTCCCACCCCGCCCTCCCCCCAGTCCACCCCCCATTCCCACCTTCTCCAAGGCAAGGATTCCCCCAGGTGGAGCTCCCGGAGCCCTGTTTTTTTTTTTCATTTTTCTTTATTAAGAAATTTTCTCCTCACTCTACATACCATCCACAGATCCCACCTCCTCCCTCCTCCCACCCCCCAGCCCTCTCTCCCAAGCCACCCCACATCCCCCAAATCAAGGTCTCCAGTGGGGAGTCAGCAAAGCCTGGCACACTGAGCCTAGGCAGGTCCAAGCCCCTTCCCACTGCACCAAGGTTGCACAAGGCATCATACCATAGGCACTGGATTCCCAAGAGCCTGCCTATGCACCAAGGATGGATCCCAATCCCCCTGTCTGGGTGCCCCCCCAAACAGTTCGAGCCATACAACCGTCTTCCATATTCAGAGGGTCTAGTCCAGTCCCATGGGGGCTCCATAGCCACTAGTCTACAGTTCATGGGCTTCCTCTAGTGTGGCTGGTCATCTCTGCACATCTTCCCATCATGATCTCGATGTCCCCTGCCTGCAGAATCCCTCCTCTCTCTCATCAACTGGATTCCCAGAGCTCATCCTGGTGCCTGGCCGTGGATCTCTGCATCTGCCTCCATCAGTCACCGGACAAAGGCTCTATGATGACAGTTAGCAAAACCCTGGTTTTGAAAGTCCAACAGAGTGATGTATGCTTCAGTTTGAGAAGAACCTTAATGCTCACAACTATCATGATACTCTCTCATGAACTATCATTCAACTGGTGTGGAACAGTGGAGTTGAGTCCATTGGAACAGAAGCATGAAACCTGGCCTTGTAGTCAAATAGGTAGTGCTTGGAGTCTTGCTTTTCATACTGTGCATGTGACCTTTGGCATGCCTTTAAACCTCTTTGAATCTCAGTTCTGTTCTCTCTCATTTATACATGCTCTTTTAGGCATATTTTGAAGGTTGGGACTAAGGGCAAAGCTGCTGGCTCTTGTTGGAATTCAGTATGTGTTAGATATTACTCCCATCCACCCCACTTGTCTTTTCCCCTCGCAGGGACTCACCATCACCAGCTTCATCTTTGTCTTGTGTCCTCCAACTAGCCCCTTAGCTAAGTACACTGATGAGTGCCTGCCTGAGCACAAGCTTCCTCAGAAAAGAGCCAGGTCAGGTCAGGGCGAGGAGTCTTTTGCACATGTTTCTGCAGTGGCTCCAGTTTCCAGAGTGAATATCTGGACCCGTTCTACAAAGTAGTCTCCAGGGGGAGAAACGAATGCTTGCAGCATTGCTGTGGGTTTTGCATTGAAACAGATGAATCCATGATGCATGAAAAGGCTGTCATGCAGGCTGAATGCTGGTGTAAAGCTGGGCATCTGTTACCCCACGCCCTGATGTGAGGTCTGTTCTCCTGGGTGAACCAAGGCCTGGCCAGACAAGCAGTACCATTGTAAAGTCCTGACAATAGACAAGCAAGAGGACTTGGCTGTGATGGAGAAATCTCCACCCCTTTTGAGTTTTAAAGGAAGGGAAGCTGGGGTCCAAAGCCTGCCTTATTAGAGACAGACAAATCACCCAAACCGATCTTTATTATGAATGCCTAGCTATTGAATTTCCTCTGCTCTGTAAAGTCTATTGATTTTGTGACAGTCAAAGATAAGTTATGCTCATGAAAGCTTTTTTTCCCCATTCCTTTTCCTTTACAACATATTTTTCCAGACGTATTGGCATTGGGGATTTTGAGTAAAACTGTTAGCAGTTTCTTTCAATTTAAGGATAAGTCGGTGCTCCATTGAGGCCAATGACCATTTTTTTTTTTTTTTTTTTTTTTTTAGTTGTTTCCAGTGCAAGTAAACGTGGCAGGAATGTCCCGAGCTGGAGTCCTCCACTAAGCTATTTGAGACTCCAGCAGGAATGTTCAGGCATCCCAGGCATTTCTGGAAGTCTGACAATAGCAGTGTTCTACTTACCCACCCCTTGTCTTCTCCACTACATCACAGTGCTCCTGTTGACTTGAGATCCCTTCACACCAAGCCATGCTAGAAGCTCACTCAACCAACTCCACCAACAGCATGGAAAGGCAGCCCATGGAAGAAGCACCTGATACCAGGCATGATGCGGCGGTCTGTGTAGCCATGAATGCCTTCAGACAGATGGGGCACCTCTTAAGCTGAAGGTGTTTCTCTTTAAATGTGTGACTATGGTGTGAATATGATCTCCACACTTTATGGAAGAGTGGTCCCCCCTTGGTAATTTATTCTGAATTCTATCATATTATAAACACATTTTGGCACTGCATGTAAAAGCAAGACAGTCTAGTTCATATTGGTGCCTTTTGAAGAAACTCTTTTAAATGAATTTAGATGGCAAACATACTTACACTATATAGTATAGATGTCATTTTAAGTCATAAAATAAAAAATGTAAGTATATATGATGTATGACTATATATTATATGTTAAGTATATATTATGTCAGATACATATGACACATGAAGTCCTCTAATGTATAAAGAAGACTCTAATGATGGCCTGATTCATAGCAACATATTCATTCACTCATTCATTTAAAAAACACATATTGTATACTAACATGCTCCAGGAATATGGCAAGAGCATTATAGATTATTTTCTCTTTGTGAGATCTTAATGAGCATGAGTTTGTAATTGGCTGGCTAGAAAACCTGTATTCCCAGTTCCCAGAGAGGATGGGGGCAGAACACTGCACTTGCAGGGCTGATTCCCTTTGAGTGAAGACTGCCGTTAAGAGTTACGAGGCAAGGGAAGAGATTTCAGAAAAGCCTATAGAAGCTCTTTCTGTGTGTGACTATTCCTTGCCATCAATATGCATAGAATGGTTTTCCCAAGTGAGCAGAACAAAATCCTTTTTGTTTTTTTCCAAATAAGCAGCCTCTCATGGGAAAGAAGGTAGAGAGGCATCCCAGCTGGCAAGCACACATCTATTTCCAATGGGGCATAAAATCCACTTGACATTATACCATGGATGAGAAGGAAGGAGGACTTTCTCCCCTTCACAAGAATTAAATCATTTTTTTATGCTTACAGATCCATTGGAGGGCACATGCTTGGTTGGAGAGTTATCACCGAGTGCCACCTACTCGAATATCTTTCTTTTAATAGACCTTGAGCTTAGGTGCTCCCCCAAACAATAACGACAACAAAAACATGCTTTCCAGGGCTAGGTATTAGTTTGCAAGGGATCCTACTTTGCAATGAACCCATTTTGCTGAGATCACTGGTGACATGAAGATTCTGTGTAGTTCATGATAGAGAGGGCTCTGGAGTCTGGATAGAGCAAAGACAAACCCAAGGACAGACTACGAAAGGAGTGATGCATGGCCAGTGTTCGACCCTGGCAGCAGGGCCTCTGTCAGTGGAAGACATAGCTGATGGAATGACAGAAAGGCCTAGAAACAAACCTTTACGACTTGACTTCAGGATGACTACTCATTGCTCCTTCTCCCATCCTCATAAATAAAAAGTTTGTACTGTAAACAAAGTTTGTTTTAATCTTTCAAAATTTATATTATTTGTTTGTGTGTATGTCTGTGTACGTACATGTAAGGTACCTATGGAGGCCAGAAAAGGGCGTTGGAGCTCCTGAAGTTAGTGGTATAGACAGCTGTGAGCTGCCTGATGTGAGTTCTGGGAACCAAACTCCAATCTTTTGAAAGGGCAACAAGAGCTCTGAACTGCCAATTGTCTCTCTGGCCCCAAATAGACTTCTAAGAAATTATTCTAAACATATGAGCTTATTACACTTAATTAGGCCTATAGTTTGTGCTAGCTAGTTTTTTATGTCAACTTGACACAAGCTAGAGTCAGCAGAGAAGAATGAGCCTCAATTGAGAAAATGCCTCCATAAGATCTGGATGTAGACAGGCCTGTTTGGCATTTTCTTTCTTAGTAATTGATGTGGGAGGGACCTGCCCTTTGTGGGAGGGGCTGCCCCTTGGTTGACAGTCCTGGGTCCTATAAGAAAGCAGGCTGAACAAGCCAGGAGAACAAGCTAGTAAGCAGCACTCATCCCCTCTGCAGGGCCTCCACCTCAGCTCCTGCCTCCAGGTTCCTGCTAGGTTTTAGTTCTTGCCTTGGCTTCCCTCAACGGACTGAGATTCAGGATATGTAAGCCAAATAAACCCTTTTCTCCCTAAGTTGCTTTGGTCATGGTGTTTTATCACAGCAATAGTAACCCTAAGATGCATTTTAATTTCATATTGAAATGATTCTCCAAATTTCTGCTTCATGGATAATTTCTTTCTGGTTATCTCAGACTTTATTTGTTAGATTTATGATTCTTCTAGACAAAAGTGTTGTGAAAATACATGGATTTGACAACCAGAGAGATTAAGTTTAAATTCTTGGTCTATATCTTACCTGTTTGTGGGCAGTGAAGTGAGCTTCTCTAAGCTTCATCTTAATTCCTTATAAAGTGAATGACTCCGTGCTGTTGTAGCCAACTAAATTTTAGACGGGAGAGGGAACTTGTGGGTGAGAGCTAGAATTGACTGACTATGTCACCAAGCCATATCATGTCCTATCCCCAGGCGAGGCTCACACCAGGGGACGTATCCATGACATATATAACATCTCATCCCATTGGTTTCTCGTGAGACTTTACCATGGGATCTGCTTCTAACAGCAGAGTGAAGGGAAGTGAGGCTTCTGAGCAGGGACTTTCACAAGTCATCGTGTGGTTCTTTTCACTGATCTTGGGATTTTCCTTGCAACTATAAAACATACTGCTACTAGTTCCAAAATAAGAAATAAATGGTCCATTCACCCAGGCATGGTTGAATCCAAATGGCTAGCAGGGCCAAGACCAACCTGCACACTCAGTGTAAGAAAAGCTGTTAAAAAAAAGTCAGTTGAGGTTTTGATGTTATTTCCCACTTACAGCAAGAGTGTTCAAGAAGTGTTTGTGTTTTCCTTTTCTTTTTCAGAGTTCTTAAATGATAGGATGTAAGTAAAACAATAAAACCTCTGTTTTTTATTTTTATTGGGTTGCTACTCTTTCTAGTTAGGTATGGACCTAGATAGTTCTTAGACACAGCTGTTTCTTAGATTTCCACCCATCGTTATCAATCCCTTAGGTGTCTGAGTACAGAGTTCTCACTGTATTACTCCTGGTCTTCATCTTAGGAAAGGCCATGGCATCAGCTTAGGGTCTCCAGCCCTGGATTAGTGGTTGATGGTAGCTTTCTTGTCCTAAATTGTGTTTAGGGACAACAGATAAGAGTCTCAAATTGCCATTATCTCCAAAGAGAAATGAATAATATGAAGAGATAGAAATCAAAGACCTTAGTCCTGAAGGACAGTATTGTTCAGTGAATTCTCTGGTAAAAGAGACTTCATGCTAAATTAATCTGTTGTTTCCATTACATCAAGTCTGATGACTTCTACATCAAAAACAAAATGAAACAAAATGTAGGATGTGTTGGACTGTTCCATAATTTACAATATTGAATGTTCCACTGAATACATAATCTAGAAATAAATTTTGGGCAGATCCTAAAGAGTCAATGAAGAGATTCCTGAGAAACTTCTTTAGGGTGCTGTTGTGTGAGTTTGTCTGGAGAAATATGAGCATCTACTCACCCCAGATACAACAAAGAGATATTTTTTCCCTATGTCTAGATAAGTGTAGCAGTGAGATTTTTAGAGTTACTTACAACATGGGTAATGAATTGAAAAAGCTACATTCCTAGAGGTACCTGCTTGACTTGCAGGCAGCTGGATAGGTCTAAGAGTTCCCTCTACCCATCAATTATTACTCTTTATATAACTTTTGGAGAGGGGTTTTGAGAATCTTTTTAGTTTCAGGAACTTCCTGAGAAGTTCAAATTGTATACTTCCTATCTTTAAGTTTTGTTTACCACCTGAGTCTTAAAGTTCCTTCTGCCAGGACTGAATGTCTCAATTCACAGGAAAGTGCTGAACAAACCTTGTAAACAACCCAACATTTAGAGTGAAGGAAAGACTCGGCAGAACAGGTGACTCAATTCAATGGAATGAAAATCAAGGACTGAGATCGATTGCCACTGATGGCTCCCTTAGACTTTCTCCTAGTTACATAGGGACTAACTGTCCATAAGGGACTTTATTCAGGATGTACAAAAGGGTTATTTAGCCTTTGATGTATTCCTGTCATTGAGGGATGTAGTAAGTATCACATGGAACTAGAGAGCCAGTTCATCCTAATGGAACTCAGTAGGAAAGAGGGAATTGAGAAGGCTAAAGCAAAAACCAGCCTCCTCCATGAGCTTTCCTACCTCCTGTGAACTTTACCATGTTTGTAAATAGATAGGACTATTCATCACACGAACACAACTGTTTCAACAGTTACCAAAACCAGAAAATGATTCAAGGAACCAATTGTGTTTACCTTTTCTCCACATTCACCAACTTTTCTATTTTCTTTTATTTTTTAAGAGGGTGGAAGATGGCATAGTTTAAGGTGAAGAAAGACCACAAACTAGTTTTTATAGTGCTATGGTGTCTATGATGTAAAAATACCTTTTGGGAAATAGGTTAATTAGAATAATAAAGTCTCTTATGGGATATAGGAAGATTCAAAAGTAAAAACTTTAAGAGACATAACTTTATGAGACATAAATAAATAAAGTTTTTGTTTATTTATGAATAACACAACAGCTGAACACAGCCGTAATCTTTCTATGGATTTACATTTCTGAAAACAAAGGGTCAAAGTACATGGGAAAAGCATTTGAAGTCCCAGAAAGCTCCAAGCTGGCAGAAGCAGCCTCCGTGATTTATTTGCAGACAGCTGTCACAGCTTAATGCATCGTTGACATGCTCTGAGCTGTAGCAAACTAAGCCACAGGAGATCCACAAGCACCCTGAGCTGCTTCTCTGCCTCACAGATAAGCATCTCCACAACCTCCCTCACCAGCCTCCTTCAGTCCCGTGTGTTCCTTTAAATTATTCAGAGCATTTCGTTCATTTCCCATGATGCTCACGGTTTTCCAGTTTTTATCATAACACAGACTATGTTACCTCTACTAAATTATGAGCTGGGGAAGGCAAGGGGTTATAGCCAGTGTCTCCATGCAGTGAAGGCATGAAGGTTCTTGGGATCATTATTCCACAAGAGAAGTGCTGAAACCAAAACCATAGAAACAAAAACCAGGCAGCAGCTTTTCTTTCAATGTCCCAACCCCTCCTTTGCACATTTTTAAAAATCCTTCCAGATAGTATATTGATGCACATTATTTAAAGGAGTTAAGTATTTCCAGAGGTCTATTGTAAATCAGTGGTTGTCATGGCAAACATCCAAAGGCAACCACTCTCAACTCCCTTTGTTCTTTTGTGTTTCTATTACCTGTGTATCTACAAATTGCTTGTTTACTGTTTTCGTGAATATGTGCGTATGTGTGGTGTGGTGTATGTCTGTGGAGCACACACAAGAGTGTACAGGAGCATGTGTCCCTGAGGCATGTGCAAACCAGAGCATGACAGACATCTCTGTCTTATTGTCTTGAGGCAGTCTTTCACTGAAGCAGAGCCACATGGTTTCAGCTAGGCTGACTGGCCAGTGAGCTCTAGGGGTCTACCTGTCTCCATTCCCCAATGCTGGGGTAACGAGCATGCACAACCATACTCTGCTTTTTACATGTGTGGTGGGATTCCAACCGAGGTCTTCAAGGCTGCAAATCAAGTGTTCTTTCCTACTGATCCATAATGCCAGCTCCCTTCATGAGGGTCCCGTCCCCGTGCATGCTTCTCCACTGGCCTTATCCATCAATTCTTTACTACAAAGGGTAAAATTTGAATTTTCTTCCACTGGCAGGAATGCCTTCCTACTTCTTATTTCAGTCCTCTACTGTAGCTACATCTTAATTTGGTCATAGTTATCATCTGTACAGTGTACCTCACTTAACATGTAATTATTGAAATTACTGGGGAGGACCAGAGTGACACAGTGTCTTCTGGACATCATAGGGTTGCTGTGCTCATGAACTCACAGCCGTGTGGTTGCCTGCACAGATCTAGCTGATCAACATTCCTGTGCTGAAGGAGCAGGGCTCAAGAGCCCCCATTCCCAACTAAGGAGCTATTTGCAGCCAATGGCTTCCAGGGAAGAGAAACAGTTTTTTTTTTTTAAGGGTGTAGCCCCAGGTAGGTCCACCAGGATCTATAAATGGATAGGCAGCACAAATTGGATTCAGTGGCTTATTGGGGCTGTGGGGAGGACATGGACCTGGGAGGTGAGGGAAAGCAAGAGGGGAATCTGGGATTCTGGAGATGGTCAAAACACATTTTATGTGTGTATGGAATTCTGGAAGAATTAATACAATTTTATATTTAATAGTTAATAATATTTTGTCTTTCTTGGTTTTCTGCATGCTCTTCAGTAATTAAAGCCTAGATTCTTCTCTTAGCATTTTCTCAGGTATCAGGGTCAGTTGGCCTCCTCTGTGAGAGTTCCTTCTCCTGAGCTGCTAAAGTGTGTGTTGGACAGTGTATCTGTGGGGACACCCTACTCCATTCTCCCACTGAATGAAGAAGACCTGCATCTTCTTCCATTTTTTAACAGAAGAAATTCTCAGAGCTTCCTGAGGAATCATTTAGAACTTTTAACACCCAGAGTGTCTAAGGCTATCTTTGTTCTACCTTTAATAATAGACTGAAAGTCTAGCTGACACCAGACTTAACGATTTAAATAAATGCCAATCAGACAGTTAGATGTCTTCCGGGTCTAGTAGTTGATGTTAAGAAGTCTAAAGTCTTTTAATTCTTGATTCTTTGCACAGGGACATTTGTTTTCTCTGTAGAAATGTGTACACTCTTTCTTTATTCCCACTACACAGAAACCTCATAAAAATTTGCCCTCATGTAGGTTTGTTTTTGTGTATTGTATTGAGTGTGCTATAAAAAAACCAATGATACATTTTGAAGAAATATGTATATATGTATCAGATTCTTTCCTAAGCCTCTTTAAGATGATCACTTTTACAGAATTGTTTTGAAATATAAACAATTACAATTAGAACTCACATATTTTGTTCTTATGACAGGAAATATTATTTGCATTTGTTTGTTTTTGAGATGGGTTCTCACTCCTGTAGCCTGGGCTAGCCTTGAACTTCTGGTCTTCTCCTTCCATTCCAAGAGTACAACAGGTATGCGCCACTACGACGCCTGACTCCAGTGTGTTTTCATGATCAGAAACTGAATGATGGAGATGTATAATCAAGATATAATCACCTCGCAGAACCTTTGAAACCTGAACTCTGTGGGAATGCCAGGTGTTTAACAGCAGAGCTGAGCCTGTGGCAGGAGCCCTGAGCAATTGTATAGGTAAAGAGCCACAGCGCTCAGATGCAATGACCAAAGATGGACAGTTGCAGTAGTCTATGCCTACAGTCTATAAATTCATGCCTTAGTCCTGAAAAGCAAGGGTGTGGCTGATTGCTCCCCACCAGCAAAAGCACAGGATAGTTTTTCTCTAAGAAAATGGCCTTAAGGGCATTCATTGCAGTGAGGGGTAGGGGTAGGGGCTAGATTTGCATATTTAATTATTTATTTCAAAACTATAGTAATTCTTTGAATAAAAATCAGTGTCATATAAAAGAGGGGTGGAGGAGAATGTGTTGCTTCTCTGTAAGAAAAAAAAGAACTGTATAGTGGAGAATGGAATTACAATTACAGAAAATTCTGACACACTCGCCCATAAAAGAAGATGTATGGTAAAGGTCACCAAGCCTTAACAGTGACATAATTCAGAATTGTCAAAATGCCTGGAATTACTCTTCAGGGAATTATGGTTTATTAGTTACAGAGTCAGTCTCATGGATCCTGGTGGACCCAAACCAGATGTAGTCGGAACCCTTTGGGTGCTGGGAGAAGATCCTCTGACATGGGCGATGACACCTCTCCCTCTGATCAAAGGCCGTCCACACCGCGGCTATCCATCAGTACCACTGTCCTTTCTTCCCGTCCCTCCCTTCACATCCTGCTCAAAGGAAATTTGGAGTGCTGACCCTGACCTTTTTCACTACTTCTATTTTTCTGCTTCTATGTCTTTCTTCATTTTCTTCATGGCTGGGTTAAACTAATTTCTCTGGAAGCAAGAAATTTCACTCTAGCTTTCTTAAAGCAAACCCTGAGCCAAATTTCATGGCCTTTGAAATGATGCGTGACAGAGTAACATAAAAAGAGGGTGGAGCAAGGCTGAGGTGGTGGAAGAAGTAACATTATATGCAGTCATGCTTATTAACATTTTACTGAGATTAGTCCAGTCTTGTGGGAAAGGGAACTACCCAGAATCCCTTCCTTCACTCTCCCACACTGCTCCCCTACCCCGCACCATCTTGGAGCCTGGTTTATATGGAAGACAGAAGACACACTCAGAACATTTATTTATATCTTTATGAAGTAATGCACTTCATGAAAAAAGAACTTCAGAGCAGAAAGACATAGAAAAATATAAGAAGGAATAGAGAAAAACAGTCATTTTTTATTGGCTAATGATATCTTTAAAAATCATAATTTACTTCTAATCAAGACAGAATCTCTGCGTATTTCCTTATGATTGTGGACTGACATTGATCTCAGACTTTTTGCATATGTCTGGGTCCTTGCCATTGTGTGCAAAATAGTTTTAAAATATTAGATATTGTTTGAGAATATTAATTTCACTGAAATAAAATTTCTTTCTTTCTTTCTTTCTTTCTTTCTTTCTTTCTTTCTTTCTTTCTTTTCTCTCTCTCTCTCTCTCTCTCTCTCTCTCTCTCTCTCTTTCTTTCTTTCTTTTTTCTTTTTTTGAGATGGGGTTTCTCTGTGTAGCCCTGACTGTCCTGGAACTCACTCTGTAGACCATACTAATTCTTTTTAGCAGCCCAATGTTTGGGGACATTAGTGCATGCCCCAGATTTTATTTATATGTTACAATATTTTGAACCTTCATCACATCTATCTGCATATGGTTTCTTCTTATTTTGTTTGGCTAAACGCCAAGGAATGCAAATAGAGGGGTCAGAGGATTTGATTACTTCTGGCATTCCTGGTGCATATGTTGCCTAATTTCACCTTTAAAAGCATGTATCAGATTTCATCCCTATAAGACAGTCTGAGATTCTGTTTCTTTAAGCATTCTTTCCAACACATAATACTGTTATTATTTGATGTTGGTATTTCAGTTTAAAAGGCTGGGTTTTATTTAACTGTCTTTATAAGAAAAGTTGCCCTTTGAAAATGTGTATCATCAGTTTGTATTTATCCTCTCTGTTTGTAAATTTCCTGTACACATTGTTTGCCATTTTTGTACTTGATTTTTATATTTTTCTTACATAAATTATAGGGAATTTTAAATGCTGATAATGTAAACCCTTTCTGAACATCCTTGTTAAGTCATAACTAAATATGTTTAATTTTCTTCTTATAATCATTCGCTTTGTGTGGGGGGGTGTTCCACAGCCCAGGTGTAGGGGTCAGAGGACAACTTTCAAAAGTCAGTTTTCTCCTTCTACCATGTGGATCCAAAGGTCAAATTCATGTCTTCAGGTGATGGCACACATAACCTGCGGAGCCATCTTTCTGACCCAATTAAACAGGCGGGCAGTGGATGTCATCTTCCCATCTCGGGCCTTCTTGCATTATCTTAGTGTCTAATAACATTGAGAATAATTTCATATGGTTATTGAATATATTTTCTTCACATTTTAAAAATTGAATTTAACTGTAAACAAAACAATCTTTTATCACTAGGTAGGACTCCTCCAGGAATCTAAGGTTAGATTGACATCTGAAACCAATCAATGTAATTCAATATACAAACAAACTAATAAAACAGAAATAAATGTTGACATGCTAAAAAACAGCGACATTTAATACCTTTTCATAGAAAAAACATCGGCATACTACAAACAGAGAAAACATGTTCAAGCTCAGCTTCCTCAGTTGCCATTGTACCTAGTGAGGAATCTGAATAATTTTCTTCTAAAATAAGTAACAAGGAAAGGGGGGAGGGCCTAGAGTTAAGAAAGGAGCACTTGTGAAGAGCCCTGGCTACTCTTGCAGGGGACCTAGGTTCAGTTCCCAGCACACACATGGTGGCTCACAACTATCCATAATTCCAGTTCAGGGGACCCCCACTTTTGACTTCTTTGGGTACCAGGCATGCACATGGTGCATATACATGCATGCTGGCAAAACATTCATAAAATAAAATAAAATATCTATAACATAAGAATAAGAACAAGGCAAGGATGGAGGGCATTTCCTCTCTCATTCTAGACCGTGTTGGGGGTTGTATTCACAGCAGTAAGCCAGGAAGGACTAAAAGGCACCTAGTTGGAAAGAAAGAAGCAAAACTGTCTTTTCCACATTGGTTGTGCTTGCCACTGTGGACCACCAGATGATCTTTAGAAAATAGTAAGAGTTAGTGAGGGAGCTTGTCAATAACACCAAATAAAACCATATAAGTACATAAATCAGTTGTTTCTATGAACTAAAGGGAAGCAACAGATTAAAATTTAAAACACAAGACAAGGCCATAACAACTGGAATAAAAGGGATAAATCACAAGAAAAAAAACTGTACACTGAATATTATAGATAGGCAATACTGAGAAAACTTACAGAAGACATTAATGAGTTAAAGGTTGTATCTTGTTCAAGTAATGGATTTTTTTTATTTTTTTTATTTCGAGACAACTTGCTTTGTACACCAGGCTGACCTCCAACCCACAAAGATCCACCTGCCTCTACCTCACAAGTGCTGGGATTAAAGGTGTGCAATTATTTTGAAGGTGACTTAGATTTGACTTAATACCAATCATGTTTGTATCAGGCATTTCACATATATTTGCAAGCTAATTCTAAAATTCACATGGAAAGGCAGGATCCAAGAATGTGTGAAGCACTTTTGCAAGATGATTGGGATTGCAAAGCCTGTACTAGCTGATTCCAAGATGCCCGGGCTTCTTAACACCATGACAACAGTGTGAAGTAATAGACAAAGACCAACAGAACAAAGCATAAAATCCAAAACCACCCCCAACACATGTGCATGAGCAATTTTTGAGAAAGATGCTGGGGAATTCCATGAAGGAAGGAGTATTAATGACCCTGGAACAGTTATACACTTAAATTTCAAAAGGAGCTTCAACTTAGGTACTATGCAATACGCAATGTTTAATTCAAAATGGATCATAAACCTAAATGTCAAATAAAAACTATAAAATGTAGGAAAGAAAACTGAAGAAAATTATTGTCAACTTTGGTTAGGCAAAGAGTTTTTAGATATGATGCTGACCAAATTCAAAGCTTAGGGGCTTCAAAAGATGTGACAACCACAAGAAAAATAAACCAGCGATGGGAGAAGATACAAATAATGCCTGATCATTTTTATACCTGAGTTATATATGAAAGAATGTGAGAGCCAAAGATAATGTTTTAAGTTTTAATTACTATGCCTAAGAGATCCATGAAACAAGAATGCCTCTGACCTGTAAGCCCCTTGCCCAAGGACATATACTTCCTGAAATGTTGGAGGTTATTGTTTATGGGAGATAACAACCCACATGTTTTTACTGTGCCAAACAATTTTGTTTGACCCATCTGCACTGGAGATGCTTGATCATGTGTGGGTGGGAGGTATGTGTGCTAGAAATATGTCAATATATTGGGCATGATGGGGAATGCCATACATTGTGGATTTTGCCTTTTTAAGCCTTTGCAAAATGTGACTCATGGTCATTTCCTGGGAACCCAGGAGTAGACTGTTGCAGAATATTCCTTTACACTGTGTGAAGATGTGTCACTGTGACTGGTTTAATAAAGAGCTGAATATCCCACAGCTAGGCAAAAATAGGTTAAGTGGGACATCTGGGGACAGAGAGGTCTTGGGGAAGAACAAAGATGGGAATGTCAGCCAGATGCCCTGAAAGCACCATGAGCAGTACAGACAGATGAGATAATGAGCCACATGGCAGAATGTAGATAAAATAAGTGGTTTAAGTTATAAGAGCTAGTGTGACAAGCCTAAGCTAAGGCCAAGTGTTCATAATTAAGAATAAGCCTCCATGTTGTTATTTGGAAGCTGGAGGTACAGAGAGAGACTTGCTACATTTGGCACCCAACATGGGGCTCAAATATCCAAACATGGGGCCTGAGAAAGCTAAGAAAAGTTCTGGACAAGTAGCTGGAAGTGTTTTTCTAGTCCTGCAGTCTCTCAGGTAGGCTGATGCTTGGCATCATACAGAGACTCAGCTATGGGCCACTGTCTGCAGGCTGGAGCCAGCCACAGTGCCCTACAACAATACCACCTGCCAGCAACATGTGCTAAGGTAAGCCACGTGGCAGCTGACATGGCAATTTACCATTTGTCTCATGTGGTCAAGGAACACTGCAGGTATTCAGTAAGGACAGATCCAGATTGGAAAACAACAACAACAAAACAAACAAACAAATGAAAACCTCTAAACAGGTTACAGTGTGTTTAAAAAATGTGCATAGGCTTAAAAAAGAAAAGAAAATGGGTATAGACAGACATAGAAAAAAATAGTTTATAAATAATAAAAAGTATTTAAAGAGCAAATAAAATAATATAAAAGGATAAGCCATGTGAAGATGGAAAATACTCAGAGAGTCTGGATCCTATATGGTATCTTGTTGATTTTGAATCTTTTGATTGCAGATGAGTGAATGACAGTTGCTGAGAGACATGGGATTGTAAGAAGGACTGCTGAATTAAACCAGCCTAGATACTTTAAGAATGCCTTAACCTTAAAAAAGAAGTCAGAAAATGTATTGCTTTGGGGAAGAGCTTATGCTTTTGTTTCTACAGAAAACAAAAGGCTGTGAATTCATCAAGGTTGGTAGAGATCAGGTTTGATCAGGGGAGACTCCTTGAAAATCCTGGCTACAGACATAAGTAAATAAACCTAAAAAGAAAAACTACAAAACAGGTGACATATATTTTACCTGCTCAAACATAAAACAAGAAGTCATCTTTGGCTGGCTTGTGTACAATGTATGTTACGTTTGAGGGATTGTGTGTTTTCAGAGCAAAGGAGCAAGACACTGATGAAAACGGGTGGCCCAGGTGATTCAACCTCTCAGAATGCCTCTGTGGAAGTTTCCTCAAAATTCTGCATTCAGAATATCTTCAAAGATTCTAGCTGAGATGATCAAGCCTCACAGACTATTCTCACCAGGACTTCAGATAAACCTTGCAATTTCCCATTATACAGACTGGACAACGAATGACACAGCTAGCTCTTCCAGGACATGACCATTATCCCAATTTTCTCAGGGTCTCCTAAAGATGCAATCACCCCCAGGCAACAAGATGCAGTCTAGAGAACATGATGCCCACATTCCCAAGAGGTTGGGTGGGTGGATTTTGATCATTTGGTGGATTATGGATGTTTGGGGGGTGGTTAGTTACAAGTTGTTATTGATCATAGTTAGAAAAAAAGCTGAACAAAGGAGATTAGATTCAAGGATCTCTCTCTAAAGGGAAAAATGGGGGATATAGTATAGAAATGATGGGATAAAGGGTGGATTGTTGAGTCTACTTTTGAACAACCACTAGTCTTAAATATTTTATATTGGTATGGATTTTCGTTTATTGATAGAAATTTAAGGTTATTTTTGTAATACTGTATATATGTTTCTATTTCTTGTTTAAGATATTGTACCTATGCAGCTCATTTAAAAATGTAATGTAAAGTTCTAGTCCTTGAAAGTGATCAAGATAATAAGGAAATACATGTTAGTCATTAGTCATCTATAACAATCAAACTTATAGTCATGTTAAGTATATTTTCAAGGTCAATCCGAGACATATTTTAAATCATCTTCAAACACTTCAGAGACCTACAGAATACGTCATTTTAATGTTTTAATAACATAGGTTTTTTTCATGACAGTGAGATATGACTGCTCCTAGCAGCACCAATTTACCCAAAAGATGATTATGGGCATCCAAGAGCCTCCATATGGATTTTACTTTCATTTCTGGCAAAGTTAGCCACTGGCCAAAGAAACTGACCTTCTCTTGACTGCTGACAGTATGCTGTCCAAATTGGAAAAGCAGGACACAAAAGAAGACAACTGATGAACTTTGCCAAGACAAGGTAGGATAGTCCTTTAGAATTCCTGCATTACAGAAAAGTCTGTCAGATATTCTAGTACTGTAGGCCAAAATAGACACCCAACTTTACAAAGAAACCTTGGGTGACTGTCCAGGCAGCCAGATGTTTCTGTCATTTCTCATAGTTTTGTAAATTGCTTGCTCTGCTCTTCTTGTTTACTTAGGTAATATTATATCCTAGGGGTTGAAGACATATAGTTATAGTTTCCCTTAGTCATTATGGGAAGTACATTAGATACAAAACTTTGGACTTATCAAGAGAGGATAGATAATGGAGTATTTTCTCTGAATTTGTCAAATACAAATGTACTGGACATTGTGAATGTAATTCTTACCTACTACTTGTTCTTATTGTTTATAGTTTTATTATGTTAGAGTTAAAGCCCTTCCCTGTTATTTAAACAGAAGGGAGGAAATGTTGTGGAATATTCCTTTACATTGTGTGAAGATGTATTGCTGTGATTGGTTTAATAAAGAGCTGAATTGCCAATAGCCAGGCAGGAAGAGGTTAGACAGGACTTCTGAGGACAGAGAGGTCTTGGAGAAGAAGAAAAGGCAGGGTCACCAGCTGGCCATGGAGAAAGCACATGAGCAGTACAGAGATATGAGGTAACAAACCATGTGACAGAACATAGATTAAAATAAATGGGTTAATTTAAGTTATAAGAACTAGTGGGGCAAGTCTAAGCTAATGCCAAGCTTTCATAATTAATAATAAGCCTGTGTGTTGTTATTTGGGAGCTGATGGGAAGGGGAAATATTTGCTACAGTGGACCTGACCAGTATTTAGTTAAATCTTGCTTCAGATTTGGCTTAAAGATTGTGGTAGTGATCTTCTTCCCAACCAATGGGATTAATAAGAGCTCTGAAAACTTTGCCCATGATGGCAAGATGGATAAAGGATCACTGTATCAACAAATGATATGGAAAAGTTAAATAAAATCATGCAAGTAGATAGATAGATAGATAGATAGATAGATAGATAGATAAAAGTAGATTCTTGTCTTACATGATGTGGAAAAGTCAACTCAAAATGAAACAAAGACCTAAATGTAAGACCTGGAACCATAAAAGTCCAGGATGGAAACACAGGAAAAGTCTCCTCTGCATTGGCCTTGGCAATGAGTTTTTGGTTATGATCTCCAAAGCATGAGTCTGCAAAACAAAAACAAACAAGTGGAAGCCATCATAGGCAAAGCAGATTAGTATGGCTTGTACTAGAGCAAGACCAATTTCAGCAGTAGTACTCCTGGTGTGTGTGTGTGTGTGTGTGTGTGTGTGTGTGTGTGTGTGTGTGTGTTTCCTGGAAGGGAGGGCTACTCCTTTCTATTGCAATGTGGGAGGTAAGTGATTAATTGTAAAAAGAGGTGATGGGAAAGAAGAGCCACAGGCAAATTCTCAGACAGCTTACTTAGTTAGGAAGGAGTGTCTCGGAGATAGGGTGGTGCTCTGCAAACTGATTTTTAATGTCCTCCTGAGCATCTCTGAACACTTTGTGTGTGTCTCCACCTGTACACAGAGTCCGGTTTATGGATTGTGGATATTTAGAATTCTGTGATGTGGCCCTGAACTAGCAACACTGACCCTGGTGGGAATCTGTTTGAAATACGAATTTTTATGCCCCAACTTAGAAACTGGAGGTGGTCTCCACTCACCAGAGTCAGATAAGGAAACTTCACTATATCCAAGAAAGGCTGTAGATTTTCCTCTAGGCCTCAGATAAACAGCTTGCAGAAAATGGCACAATAAATTTAGCCTTTCCAAGAATGTCCACTTGGCTTGCTCTTGCATCCCAGGAGCACATCTTCCCACCCTCTGTCCATGCATGTGGCCCAAGTGCCTCAGAGTGCAGGGTTATTTGCGATAAAGCTGGTAAGAGTTTAGGGCAACTAAAGCTGAGCATGGTCACAAAGGTCATTTTCGGATAATGTGTCTAGTGTCTACACAAGGCTATAAGTCCTCAAAGGCAGGGGCAAGGGCTCATTTATACAGTACGGGCACAAAAGATGTGGTGAACTGAAATGAAACCATGATGTTTAAATTTTAAAGAAGTTAGATGTTCGGTATCTCAAAACAACAACAACAACAACAAAACAACAAAACTGTCTGTTGTTTTATGCTCTTGGATCTGCCCTCCACAACTATGGAAGGGGATTCAAGCCAGCACCAAGCCAGTAAACTGAATTAGTGATGTGTGAACAAGAAGGAATTGTCATCAGCCACTTGGGACTGTTGATGCTGTCGGTGTTGGAACAGAGCTTGACATTTTATTCCATTGTTTCTTAATGCATTGAATATATAGCTCACCGGCCATGGGGGCTGAATTTGGCCTGCTGGAGCTTTTGTGCTATAAAGCAAGGGATGTTTTATTGTTTTATATATAAAGTTTTGCAAGCATTCTTGACATGTGCTGTTCAGGCATGTGTTCTCCTGCTGGCCCCTGAGGACATCAGACCTCATCTCACCCCATCATGATCCACCTGCTGTCTGTAGAGTTTGGCCTCTGCAAATTCTCCTAAGATCACATCAAATTGGGCCTGGGAGCAGCTTCTGACTAAAGACTTTTCTGGTTGTAACACAGTTTTTGACAAGGATTTTTTTTTTTAGGAACCAAACCACACCAAACCAAACAAAAATAACTAAACACCTCTCTATTTCATTAGTGGGGTACACCAGGGAGCATGTCAGGCTTCCCGAGTCGGCATTAGCATACACACTGTCTTAGGTACTGGAAAGGTCATTTCATGTCACCAGACATTCCTACAAACCCTATTTAACTATCATGTTATGCAGTCTGTCAGCCCTAAGTGGCTTCTCGGAGGAATTTAAAACCTAAAGATTTATGATATGTGTGATTTATTTATTACTGTGACCATCTTCCATGGATTTGCTTATTCTATTAGACTTAGCCAATAAATCTTTTGGTTTTTTGTGTGTGTTTCAAGGGCTCATCCAGCCCTCAGAGGATGTCTGTCTGAGAGTTTTAGCTTTGAATAGGCAAAGGGAAAGGAATTCCAATGAGATGCATTTTCCCCCTCATTTCATTGTGAAACAAAGGAAAAATTTGCATTTTATTATTGAACAGCTATAATGCAGAGAGTGGAAACTGTTAAATATGGAGACCTTTTCTAGAGGTTATCTTTTCTTAGGTAGAATATTCACCGTCCCGTGGTCTCCCATGACAAGACAGGATGATCTTAGAATTAGCAGTCACCTAGGCAAGAGTCTATCCACGGATACATTCTTCAACATCTTCATCATAAAAAGAGAATGTTCAATTGTTGAAGAATCTACCTTTCACCAGAACGAATCACACGTTGTTTTTCTTCAAGATATACCATGGAAATATGTGGGGCAAACCCCTCATTCCATTGAGAGTGGGTGAGGTTCTTGGGTTCTTTGGAAATACTTATGTCTGGGGTCTAATAACTCCTTTGAAGGACCACATCTCTGCATATTTGCCATTGTGTTCTCATCTATGCTATTTTCTACAGTAATTTACTTGTCAGAAAGATCACAGGAAACTAGCAATTTACTTTGTGCACAAAGCATTGTATGGCTGGGGCTGCCTTTTCTCACAGGGCTGTAATCTTTCATTCATCTAAATGGAATGATGGATGAGCAGGTATTGCCACTTGTCATGCCAAGGCTGCTGTGCATTCACGCCTCTCCTGCCTCCATGGCGCAGCTTCTCTGACTGAGAAACCTTGTGAAAAAGAAGACCTAAGAAAGGGCTTTGAAAGGAAAGTCTCGAAGATAAATTGACAGCCACCAGAAATCAAGCTTTTTGCTGGAAAGATTCATGCTGTCCAGTCTCAGAGCTTAAGTAAGCGCCAATGAAAAATCATCACTTTACTTATGTAAAAACAAACAAACATAAATAGGAGAGAGAGAGAGAGAGAGAGAGAGAGAGAGAGAGAGAGAGAGAGAG
>CABHPP010133453.1:0-18748 GCA_902168425.1 Peromyscus attwateri
ACCCTGTCTCGGGGGAAAAAAAAAAAAAAGAATTCCCAATTCTCTCACCAAATTTGCCGACAATGACAATTCAGATGTGAGGCTGACTGCTTCTGTGTAGAACAGTAGAAGCCCGAGTGGGTTTCAAGGCAGCTACCTAGTGTAGCAGCAACCTGAGGAGGAGGTCCAGAGAGAGACCACAACCCACCAGGACAGAAGAAGCCAAAAAGCCAGCTGTCTGCACGGGGGAACTGCAAAAGTCTGGAGCCCAAAAGCCTGTGGAGTTTGCTGCAGATAGGCTGCAACAGAAACTTAGCCAGCAGGGTAGTGATTCAGGCTGCACACAGGTGGCTGCAAAGCCACAGGCAAGCAGCTTTTTAGTGAATTTGTACCCCACAAGTTGGACAACAGATGTAGCACCAATTCTAATTGGTCTTAATAATAAAAACCTGGAGCCAGATATCAAATTAAATGCTGAAAGATCAGAGAAGCAGAGCAGCCAGTCACTAAAAAGACTTCTTACCTCTACAAATCCTCCGCCTGAAAGGGCTGAGCTCCTGTCTCCACCAAGTCTTATCACTTCCTCTTTCTGCCCAGCCATATCACTTCCTGTTTCCTCCTCTCAAGTGCTGGGACTAAAAGTGTGTGCCATCACTGCCTGGCCTCTAGTGGCTATCTCCACACTCTGATCTTCAGGCAAGATTTACTTGTTAAAGTGCAAATAAAATATCATCACACAAAAAAAATTTTTTAAAAAAGGAATAACCTGGTAATTATCCACTGTACAATCTACCCAATTATAATACCAAACCAATAATCAGCCTAGATTGTTGCTTACCAATCTCTATGTCCTGATGCAGGGACTTCCCATTCTCAGGAATAGACCCCAGGTATCTGGGTGCTGGCCTCTTCAACCCAACTAGAGAAGAGATGTGCACTAGAACCTCTCTCCCTGCTGCTGTTGCTCCCAGCCTGGATGATGCTTTCAGGGTCCTAAAGCACTTTCATGCACATGTGAGCACACATCACCTTACATATGCATACACTCATGGAGAATGAGAACTCACAAGTACCTATACATATAACCTAGCATGTATATACATGCAACCATGCCAAAGCATGTGGATTGATATAAACACACACGTGTGTATCTTTTGTGTTCATGTTAACTTAATGAAGTAGTGGGAATGTAGCAGAGTGGTAATTTTTACACAGCACTGTGGATTGGATAGGTAATGTCCTCAACAGGTCATGTTTTGAATGATTGTTCTCTGGTTTGTGGTGCTATGTTGGGGCATGCTGGAAACTTCAGATGGTAGAGGCTAGCTGGAAGAAGTAGGTGACTAAAGAGGGAAACTCTGGAGTGTATCATCCCTGGCATATCCCTGTTTCCAGCCTTCCATGGCATGAGCTGGACTGCTTTACCATACTTTCCACATCACAAAAGACTGAATTATTTAAAAACATTAGCCAAAATCTTTATTCTTATAAGTTATCTGTGTCAAGTTAAGTTGTCCACAGTGATGGAGAGGGGAGGTTTGTACATATGCGGGTCTGTAGTACAGTGGCTTAAGTGAACAATGTCCCCCATAGTCTGGCATATGAATGCTTGGTCCCCAGTTAGGGAAGTGTGGCTCAAGCTAGGAACGTGACCTAGGAAGTGTGACCTTGCTGGAGGAAGTATGCCGGGTGTTCAGAGTTTAATGGATGTGCCATTTTGCGTTGGCGCTCCCTGCTTCCTGTTTGTGGGTAGATGGAAGCCCTTAGTGATCAGTTCCAGTTACCATGCCTGATTCCTACCTCACTTCCCCCACCCTGTTGATGATGAACTCTTATCCCTCTGGAACCATAAGCCCCAAATGAAGTCTTCCTTCCTTCCTTCCCTTACAATGGCATTTATCACAGCAACATAACAGTAACCAAGATAGGGACCGATAAAGGAAACTGGTACCAGAGAAGTGTGGTTGTTGTGACTAAGCTTGACCATGAGGCTTTTAGGCCCTTTGAACTAGTTTGTAGAAGGCATTTGGAAGAATTTAGAGTTGTGGTCTAGAATGCTTAATAGATGAAGCCCTAGAATGTTTAATAGATGACTTTGCCAGGAACTCAGAAGGCCAGTGCGGTGGTTTGAATACAAAACATCCCCCCACAAGCTGGAGCATTTGAACACTTTGTTCCCAGTTGGCAATACCATTTGGGGAGGTGGTGCAGCCTTGGTGGAGGAAGTATGTCGCCAGGGGGTGGGCTTTGAATGTCATAGCCTAAACTACTTCCAGTTCGTTCTCTCTTGCTTTGGCATTGAGGTTGAGGATGTGATTCCTCAGCTTCCTGCTCCGGACGTCAAATCTACTTGCTACCAAGCTTCCTTACCCTGATGGAATCTTATTCCTTTGAAAATGTAAGTGCAAATAAACTCTTCCTTCTATAAGTTGCCTTGCTTATGATATTTTATCACAGTAACAGAAAAGTAAGTAATATAACCAGAATATCTGTAGTAAAGATTGCTCATGAGATTTCAGAAGGGAGGAGAATTTTATTGGGAATTGGACCAAAGGCCATTTATCATAACAACTGGGAAAGAGTTTGTATATATCTTGTTCACATTCTGAAACTTTGTGAGGGGCTGAGTTTAAAGGTGTTGGACCAATGAAATTTGCCAGAGGAAATTTCAAGACAGGGTAACACACAAATGTGGCATGATTATTGACAACCGCTTTTAGTCAGGTGGGCAGTGAGAATTAGGGAGAAAAAATAAACAGAACGTAATGATTTGAAAAACATGGTTCCTGGGCAGAAAAGGTTCAAATTAAAAGTCATGGACATGAAATTTTGATTGTTAAGGAAATTTGTACCTGTTGAAGAGGAGCCAAGCACTTTGCATGGGTCAATAGGAAATTGGCCAAATGTACCTACCTTAGGATCCAGGATCTCACATCATAAACTCATTTGAAAGTCTTTTCTTTGCGAAGAGAGTGCCACTCGGGTACCCTGCTACCACAAGACCACCCAAAGAAGTCTTTTCCTGGGTTCAGGTTCCTACACACTTAGAAGTTGTTATAACAATACTCCAAGAGTGAATCCTACTGCTGTAGCTGGTGGTTGGCTATGACATCATTCACATGGTGCTAGTTTTGTAGATATGCAGGCTCACTACAAATCCCACTGGGATTTTTAAGAATGGGCTTAGAACCCATGCAATGTGTATCAAGGTCAAACTGACTACAGAAGAGGACAGTGAATGAAGCTGCAAGAATGAAGCTAAAAACCGAGCATTGTGAGGAATGCACTAATCCCAGCACTTGGGAGGCAGAGCCAGGTAGACGTCTGTACTTTTGAGACCAACCTGGTCTACATAACAAGTTTCAGGCCGTCTAGGGAAACATCATGAGACCCTGTCACAAGGAAAGCAAGGGCTAATGCTTCAAAACATCAATGTTGAAGATGCTGGGAACAAGAAATGTTTTCTGGGAGCTGGAGAGATGGCTCAGAGGTTGAGAGCATTGGCTGCTCTTCCAGAGGTCCTGAGTTCAATTCCCAGCAACCACATGGTGGCTCACAGCCATCTGTAACGAGATCTGGTGCCCTCTTCTGGCCTGCAGTCATAAATGCTGTATACATAATAAGTAAATCTTTAAAAAAAAGATTCATTAAAAAAAAGAAATATTTTCTGAGCAAAGGTACAGAACGCAGAATGAATGAAGCCAGTCTAAGAGAGAGGCCACAGAGATGAAACTACCCACACCCACTGGAGTGCAGATGATACCAACATGTGCCCCGGATGCTGAACATGGAGATTTCCCTGCTGGGTTTCAGTCTTGGTTTGGCCCAATCCCTCCTATCTGTGCTCCCAACTCCTCTCTTTAAAGAGGTTTGATTTCTGGTATTTTATCTTGGATATACAATTTTGGGTTGGTTTTTTTTTATTAATTTTATTTTACAAGGGATCACAGCTAGGAGTTCGTTTGCAGACACAAGACACTTTGGACTTAGACTTGGGGAAAATGTGAGAACTGACACAGCTTGGGGACTTTTGTAAATGGAGTAAATCCATCTTGTATTATGAGATAGCCATACCATTTTGGTCCACTGACAGAATGTTGCTGCTTGAATCTGAAAATTTCCCTCTGTGTTCATGTTTTTAACGTTTGGGACTCAGTGATGTCATTTGGGGAGGTTAAGGAAGCTTTAGGAAATGTGAAACAACTAGAAGAAGTTGGTTACTGGAAATGTATCTGAGCCACTTTCTGTCTTGATCTCTATCCCAATCTACCGTGATATAAACTGAGCTGTCCTGCATTCCTTCCCAACCACAATACACTGGACCCCCACCCCACCCCCAACAACCATGAGTTCAAATAGAGATTTCTCCTTTAAGTTACCTATATAAAGTAATTTTGTAAGAGGAAAAATAACACACAACACGAATTTTATTGATTTTATCTATTGTATAACGTTGTCAGTTCCAATTTTACAAACCCTGAATTAAGATTAAAGATTGGCAATATGAAAGCATTTCAGCGCCGGCGGTGGTGGTGCACACCTTTAATCCCAGCACTTGGGAGGCAGAGGCAGGCGGATCTCTGTGAGTTCAAGGCCAGCCTGGTCTACAGAGTGAGTTCCAGGAAAGGCGCAAAGCTACTCAGAGAAATCCTGTCTCGAAAAACGGGAAAAAAAAATCATTTCAGCGATATAATTCACAGCCATGTTTAAAAGCAGTAATACACTATATTATGTTTGAAAGTCAATTATCTAACTGGGCAGTGATGGTGTATGCCTTTAAACCAGCACTGGGAAGTCAGAAGCATGCGGAGTTCAAGGGCCAGCCTGCTCTACAGAGTGAGTTCCAGGATAGCTAGGGATACACAGAGAAACCCTTTCTCAAAAAAAAAAAGTCAATTATCTAAATTAAACTATCCATGCATATAACACAGGTAATACACTATGACTGGAGTTATTTATTCAACTAATAGTATCTACTGTGCATTAAAAATTGTCCTAAGCCTAAGAATGAATATATAAATTAGATAAATGATCAGAACAAAGATCTTTGTTCTTACATAGTTGCCACTACATTATCCATGTATTACATTTCTTTCTCATCCCATTTGTAAGATGACTTACCAACATATATGAAACTAATTGTGGGTTTCTTTCTCTTTCTCATCCCTTTTCACATAAAACTTTTCCATGAAGATAAACATAAATTATAAAGTATTTTTGAGTATATATAGAGATAGCCTTAAATGCTGCATTTGAAATGGAGGCAATATTAAAATTTTATTAGAATTGTACTTTACTCAGGGCTATTAAGAAAGAATTGATCCCAGTGTGGTTGAAGTACACAGGGGCAAAGTCCCTCAAAGGTTGTGTGGTCATAGAGTGAGTCCTGGTGAAGATCAACCACATTCAGATAAGTAACTGGGGCTGGAGAGAGAGTTCCACCATTAAAGGCTAGGCTCACAACCAAAACACCAAATAAGTAACTGATAAAAACATTTAAAATTTTAAAAAGCCCTCAGTATATAAAATCAGAAGGGAGTTTTTTAAAACAGAAGAAAAAAAACACATCCCATACTGTACACTTTGATAACTTTTTAGCAATATAGCCAAAATCTTTAAGGCTTAATATTACCACTATAGTCTGTTGCTATCTAGATTTTGAATCTTTCATTTTATACTTCAATAAGTCTGACACCAAAGCATAGGAGTTCTAATCAAAACATGATGCTTCATTGCAATTAAAGTTATCAAGGATTGCTCTCAACAGAATTTGGGAATAACCAATAATTACCTTTTATAACATTACTTGATGACTATGCATCCTCAAGAAAAATTCAACAGAGCTAGGCATGGTGGTTTATGCTTACAATCCCAGCACTTGGGAGGCAGAAGCAGGAGGATCGCTGTTCAAGGGCAGACTGATCAACACAAAGAGTTTCAGGACAGCTAGAGCTACATAGTGAGACCCTGTCTCGAAAAAAAAAGTAATAAACAACAAAACACACACACACATACGAAGTAAAAACTCTAAAGAGACAGAAATTGTAAAAATCACTACTGGAGTCAAAGGCACAGCTACGCTAAAAGAATGTCCTCTTGTCTGACCATACCTGCTTTATACTATGCTATGTACTTCTTGGCTATGTTGATTAATAAAATATTTACTGGGTACTGTGGAGTGCTAGTCTATGTTGTACCACCAAGATACACAAGGCATCTTCCTCCCAAGAATTTGACACCCCAGTGCAGAATGACATGTGCTAAATAACTTTTGAGAACATTAGACTTCCAGTCACAAAGTTGAAGTGCTGTGAAGACAAGCTCACAGGTATATGCAGAGAGGATAACGGGGCTCTGAATCAGCGGGAATGGCAGGAAAAGATCATTTCTTACGATCTTTGTCCTTCTTCACATTGGTGCACGCCGGAGTCTGTGGCGGATCCGAGGCAGCCCTCATCCTGTAAAAATCGATGATTTGCTCTTCTAACTTTCGTCTCTCTTCTTCCAGCTTCAGGATCTCCTCTTGTTGGATTCTCTTCAGGTGTTCAAATTTGTCCTGCAGCTATTAAAAAAAAAAACAAAAAAAAACAAACAAACAAACAAAAAAAGATGGCACTCTAAGTCACAAAGATTCATGATATCCAAAAGGCAGAGTATGACCCAAGAAAAACTTATTTAAAATCCTCAGAAGCCCTTAAAAGGGGTCCAGGACCAGGGGGTGGTGGCACACGCCTATCATCCCAGCACTGGGGAAGCAGAGGCAAGTAGGCTCTGTGAGTTCGAAGCCAGCCTGGTCTACAGAGCGAGATCCAGGACAGCCAAGGCTACACAGAGAGACCCCTATCTAGAAACAAACGAACAAAAAAAGTGCCAAGGTTACCGCTCCTGTACTCCTAAAGATTTAGAAGTTGGTATCAGTCACCTTTGGAGTAGCCCAAAACTGTCAAAAGATAAAAATACAAAACCTAAACTTCGTAGTATCATTGGCTTCCATTTCTGTTTCTAAAGGTAGGCAGTGGACCATTCTAAGCCTATTATATTTATATTTTTATGTCATTATATTAGATGAAATATGAGGGTGCCAAGGAGACGAGCGGGATGGGGTTAAAGGCAGAAGAAGGGCTACAGAAGGCAGAAATGGGAGCCAAATCCAGACGGGCGTTGGAAAGCTGCTTTTCTGAGAGGTTTTAAGTGAAGTTGACTATATTCTCTTGAGATTTTTGTCTGTTGTTCCTTCTCTCTTTTCCACCATGGAGGTTCCAGGATCTAACTCGGATCTTCAGGCTGAGTGGCAAACACCCTGACTTCCTGAGACACCTTGCTGGCCCCAAACTGGTCCGTTTTGAAGCTTCATTTGATTATACATCATTTAGCATGGGTGATTCCCTTCTGGTTTGGTCTTGCGCATTAAAATCTAATATAGAAAGTCAGTGCAAAACTAAATTCCCCTAATTTGTAAAAAAATAAAGATTATATTTATTGATTTATTCCAGGTGAGGTGGGGTAAAAGCACATGCCGCAATGTGAGTGTGGAGAGGGGGGTACTTAATTGGTCACCATTGGAATGTCGGTGGAAACATGTACAGCAAAGGACTTGGTGGTGAGGTCTCAAAACTGCAGGACAAGGTATTGGAAACTGAACAAAAGCCCGTCCTCCTCACACCCTGGGAAGGAACTTAGAAGAACTGTTTCTGGGGTCAAGGGCTTTAGTGAACACAAGCTTTAGGGTTAAGGTATGTGGCAAAGAGATAGTTAATCAGCAGAGCACTCAAGGTGTGGTGTGACTTTTTATAAAACTGCATATAGTAAAAAGAGAGAACAGAAACTAAAGACTGAAGCCAGGCGGTGGTGGCACATGCTTTTGAGCCCAGCATTTGAGAGGCAAAGGCAGGCAGATCTCTGAGTTCGAGGCCAGCCTGGTCTATGGAGTGAGTCCCAGGACAGCTGTGGCTACACAGAGAAACCCTGTCTGGAAAAACAAAAACAAAACTCAAGGTTGAATTCATAACTAAGTGGAAATATCAAAATTATTGAAAACTGAAATTACAATATAAGGAAGTTTTCAAAAGAATGCTCAGGAAATGTCCAAGCAACCCTTTGCTAAAGAGATTAATATAGTTAGGAATCAGTTTTATTCATGAATACAATGGGAAATGGCCCAGAGGGGGTTGGGAGGTTCTTTGAGGCAAGCTATCTGGACAGGTGTCCTGGTGGCCTCAGGATTCACTAGCGTGAACTGCCACAGTATTCCTTAGTCACCCCAGCCAATATCAAGTGGGGGTGAGTATGGCTCCGTCTGATGCTCTAGAAGGTACAAATTCTAAGTCTTGGGTTCTAACGCGTGATGCTAATTCTGTGGGCATGTACAAGGTGAGAGCTGTGCGGCCAAGATGTCTCCACACAGAGTTCAAAAGATACCATAGGTACCCCAGGGGCCCTGTCACAGGATCATAGCTACTCGAGAGGGACTCCACTTAGGACAATGCCTAGGGAACTATGGAGATGGAGCAGCCCCCAAGATGCCCTGCAGGGCTCCCAACACACAACTCCATGCTGGGGGAGCTGTAAGCAGAAGAGTCGCTGGGTGAACTGAGAGGGCAGTCCTTGCCGGATGAGGTCAGAGACACGGGGCATTTAAAAGACAAACTCTCAAAATGCTCCGGAGGGAAAAAAAAATATAATTTTAGCCTCTAATTTCATAAATGCCACATTAAGACCTCATGTTTGGGCCGGGCGGTGGCGGCGCACGCCTTTAATCCCAGCACTCAGGAGGCAGAGCCAGGAGGATCTCTGTGAGTTCGAGGTCAGCCTGGTCTACAGAGCGAGATCCAGGACAGGCTCCAAAACTACACAGAGAAACCCTGTCTGTGTGTGTGTGTGTGGGGGGGGGGGGGTCCCATGTACGAATAGCTACTTTTAGAGAGATGGAAAGTTTCTTCCAAAACAAGAATCTACTAGAGTCCATCCCCCGGAAGAAAAGGACACAGAGAACGGACGCGAGGGTGGTCGTACATGCCTCCTTTTCAGCATCCTTAAAGGTCAGCTCCTTCTCCTTGACTCGCTGCATAAACATGTGCTTCAGTTCCTCCTCCTCCCTCTGACACTGAGCCTGGAACTCTTGTCTCTTGGCTTCATACATCTCTTGGAAACTAAAAGCGAAAGTTGGTTATTCTTGTATTTAAAAAAACACTAACAAAGGGCCAGTGAGCCGGGTCCTCCGCAAGAGCGGCAAGCACTCCGAACTAACCACTGAACCATCTCTCTACCCCGATAACAACGTCTTCGCTCACCTCACTGGCTGATTGTTTCGGCCTGTGTCGTTGAAGCCAAGTTTCTGCAGTCTGCTTCTCCTGTAACATTCGTAATGTTGAACGTGGGTTTGGTCCTTCAGATCCTCCATGTTAGTAGACAGAAGCAAATCCCGGAGCTTCACAAAGTCACAGTGACTTTCATTTTCCACTAGTCAAAAAAATATATATATATAAATTCATTATGGAGGATTTCTGTTATTATTTTACTGAATAAGCTTTCTACTATTTTGGTTATTCTCAATCGAAAATATTTTTTTTTAACTCACCGATTAATATCTGATCTTGGTTTCAACCTGACACACCGGAGAAGAGGGAACCTGAGTGGAGGGATTGCCTCCAATCAGACCAGCCAGTGGGCACATCTGCAGGGCATTTTCTCGATTGCTAACTGATGTAGAAGGGACCAGCCCACTGTGGGCGGTGCCATGCTGGGCAGGTGGATCTACGTGGTAGGCACTAATCTTTTCTTGTAGGCACTAATATCTATTCTTCAGTTTTGTTCAAGTGTGTCCCAGGATTCTGAAGGGCATATTTCAGGAAGACAGAGACCGTGTGCATGTGGCACACTGGTTAAACACAGAGACTTTGTAGGTGTGGGTCTAAGTCAGTTTCTGGCAAATGCCCTATAGCAATGGTTCTCAACCTGTGAGTCGCAACCCCCCTTGGGAGTCTCATGTTGGTTATCCTACATATCAGATATTTACATTACGATTCATAACAGTAGCAAAATTACGGTTCTGACATAACAACAGAATAGTTTTAGGGTTGGGGGGCCACCACAACATCAGGAATTAAAGCGTCGCAGCCTTAGGAAAGTTGAGAACAACTGTCTTGTTATTTTGTCTATTTTTTTTTTCCAGAGCTGAGAACCAAACCCAGAGCCTTGCGCTTGCTAGGCAAGTGCTCTACCACTGAGCTAAATCCCCAACCCCGAGAACAACTGTCTTATAAGAAGGAATCATAAACTGGGCAATGATGGCGAACGCCTTTAATCCCGGCACTCAGGAGGCAGGGGCAGGTGGATCTCTGTGAGTTTGAGGCCAGCCTGGTCTACAGAGCAAGATCCAGGACAGGCACCAAAACTACACGGAGAAACCCTGTCTCAAAAAAAAAAAAAAAAAAAAACAGAAAAAAAAGGAGGGGGATCATAGTCATTCTAAGGGGAAGCTTAAACGAAATGGAATCTGTGTCCCTCGTTAGCAACTACTAACCTACAAGTTAGCTAGAGTTATCAACCCTGGCTAAGATCAAAATGCTATTTGAGACGAGGGATGACACAGTACATACTGGATTTAATCATCATGAACCACGATCTCATATTTACCTTGCAAAACTCCCCAAGGGTAATGGCGGCCTCTGACCATCCTTTTTCCAACTTTCACCTCCTCCATACTTCCTACCACAGCGAAAGGTAACAGCCCCTAAACAGATAAAAACGATACAAGTTAAACTCCCTTCAAACACTACGGCTTGGCAATGTTGTTCTGTTTCTGTGATAACAAGTGAGGCTAGTATAATACATTTAATTACACAAATAATCTATCATGTTGGACTTTTATACTTAGCAGAAAATATGTGCTAATTAGTTTGTTAAGCATTAATCTCAGGCTGACGTATAATTAAAGACTACCTACCTAGTAGCACTACCTTTCCTAAAGCAAGGCATCGTGATGCATACAGTACAAAGATAAAAAAAGATTGTTAATACACATAGTTTTTCTCACATTATCTTTACACTAAACACAAAGACAATATTGCTGAGTTGATATGGAAACTACTTTAATGATAATATATGTATAAGTTAACAGATGAACCTATTAAAAATAAAAATTAAGCTGGGCAGAGTGGTGCACGCCTTTAATCCCAGCACTCAAGAGGCAGAGGCAGGTGGATCTCTGTGAGTTTGAGGTCAGACTGGTCTACAGAGCGAGTTCCGGGGCTGCCAGAGCTGCATAGTGAGACCCCATCTCAAAAAATATAAATAAATAAATAAATAAATAAATAAATAAATAAATAAATAATAGTTCACAGATACACAGTATAAGATATGCTAATAAACAATATTATGTGTGTCCTCAGGAGGGCTAAGGTGAGAGCATCTTCAATAAAGTGCTTGCTCTGTGAATCTGATCCCACATCAAAAACCAGACATGAGCCAGGTGATGGTGACGCAGCCTTTAATGCCAGCGCTCGGGAGGCAGAGGGGGCAGGTGGATCTCTGAGTTCCAGGCCAGCCTCTTCTACAAAGCTAGTTCTAGGACAGCCTGGGCTACACAGAGAAACCCTGTCTTTAAAAAGAAAAGAAAAGAAAATTCGGCTGGGATGACGCTGAGCTGTCAGTTGCTAACTCGCCTTGCATGTGTGAAGCTCAGGGTTCAATCCACACTACTGAAAAAAAAAAATCAGCTTAAATGTATCATAGTGATGACTGGAGTCTGGGACGTGGGTGAGTTCAGGGCTATACAGAAAGACTGAATAATGAATATATAAAGACAGATGGGTGTCTTTATATTTTAGGCTATTCTGCAGCATAACAGAAACAAAGTGAAATGGAAAAAGAGAATCCAAGGAACCTTTATAACTTACAAGAAAAAAGGCAAAATGTCAATCAAAAATGAACAAAGAATCTGAATATATGTTTCTCCCCAGGAAGACATAAAAATATACATAAACCTATGGAAAAACATTCCACATCTGTAATCACCCAAAATGCCAATCAATAACACAGTCGGATCCACTCATACTAAGTAATGTAGTCAGATTTTTTAACATTTATATAGCATGAATTAAGACAAAGAAATTAAATCAAAACTCTTGGGGCAGGTGCCTTGGGAATCAATACAACAGATCTTCAAATGATTAGATATGGTTGTCATATGATCTAAGAATTCTACTTCTAGATATACATACCCAAGAGAAATTAGAGTATCTACCATCACAAACACTTGTACATAAATGTTTATAATAACATTCTTCTTAATAACAAAAATGTGGAATAAGCCCAAGTGTAGTATATTCACACAATGGTATCTAGGCGCGCACGTGTGCGTATGCACATACACACACACACACACACACACACACACACACACACACAGAGTACAGATACTTGTACAATGCTATAAATCTTGAAAACATCATCCTAACTGAAGACGACAGATACAAAAGAGGACCTGTGATTCATTCACATGAAATACCCAGAAAAGGAAGCCACATAATAAAAATACCTATAATATTACATAAATTGGTGCATAAATTTATACATCTAACTTAAATGGTATTTTCCCATCTGGGCTGGCAATGCTCCCTCCAAGATACAAAGACCATCTAACAAAAAACTCAACACCAGGCATAAGAAGCCCTCTTTTGTGTTGTGGGTCAAGGTCTTCCAAGCAACTCCCATAACATTACAGGTGATTGTTGTTGGCTTTGGATGTCCCTAAGAGGTGAAACAAAAGTCCTTGTTGCTGAAGACACCACGTACTTCCGACATCGGGCCCAGAGTTCCCTGAGCTGGAACTGCCCTAAAAGCCTCATCCTGAAGACTAGTTTTTACTGTTCCAGGAGATGCCTTGCAAGCTTCCAAAGGAGGGAGGCAACCCCCAGTCTGGCCTAGGAATCACAATAATAACCAGCATGGAAAAAAGAACCCAAAAGTGCAGCAGTGGCACACACAGCTTGGCAGTAACCAACAATTCTCTGATTAGACGTAAGATCTGATTAGCAAGAGGGAATTCGTGCCTGGTAACAGAAATCCAGGCAACTAGCCAGGGCCAGTGAAGCCATGGATCTTGGAGGAGACCCTACAGCCGCCACTTCACTAAACCAGCACAATCCCTAACCAGGTTAGTATTCTGACCCACTCCTTGGAGACGCGCCCAGCGTCCTGATGTCCTCTTACATCAAAGCCCCCTTAAGAGGAACCCCCTCCCCCTTCTTGCCAGAGGTAGCCCGAATCAAACCCTCTATATCTATCTCTCTCTCTCTCTCTCTCTCTCTCTCTCTCTCTCTCTCTCTCTCTTTGATTTTTTGAGACAGGGTTTCTCTGTATAGCTTTGGAGCCTGTCCTGAAACTCACTCTGTAGCCCCGGCTGGCCTCAAACTCACAGAGATCCGCCTGCCTCTGCCTCCCGAGTGCTGGGATTAAAGACATGAGCCACCAATGCCCACCCCACCCCCTCTCCCTCCCTCTCCCTCTCTCTTTTCTTCTTCCCTCCTTTCCCTGTTTCCTCCCCCAAAACCCCAAAATAAACTAGCCACATGGACTTCATGTCTGCTGTGTGAGTAACTTTCCACTGTCCACTGTGCCCGAATGGCTTGTCTCACATCGATGCAGGGCACATTGGTCCAAAACCCACCATGGCCTCCTACGTGCCGTATCATTACACTAACTATGATCTAAATATTTGTCCTAATACCCACACCCTCATCAAGGCAACTTTTCTTTGCAACAGAGACCATTACAGAAAACCACAGTCAAAACAACAACAACAACAACAAACAAACCCAGAGTTGTGAAGTCTGGTCCCAACAGATACATCTACAATACAACTGTCAAATCTAAGGTTCTGGGACCATTGTGGGAAGAGAGATCGGAATAATTGTAAAAGCCAGAGAATCAGGGAGTTTGCTGTCAGACTGTGTCTCTTAGGGAATGTCAGAAGCTACACCCATAAAGTCTCACCAACACGACTACCTGAACATGAGCTGAACAAGGACCACAGTAGACATGCTAACGTGGGGTGGGGGCCCCAGGAGGCCTCCACTCTACACAAAGAACTCCAGGCAACTAATGCAGCCTGAGAGCGGGAGAAAGTCTTCCCCAGGGATGAGCACACCAATTGTTTATACAATACCAAATGGTCACACCCTGAAAACAAATATACAAGTTACATTTATATATCTAAGAATATATACATATCTGTATCTGTATATGATATATATGTGTATGTGTATGTATGGAAAAAATGAAGAATGAAGGAAGAGGCCATGAATTTGAAAAAGAGTAAGAAGGATTTTGATGGGAGGGGAAGAAAGGGGGGGGAAATGATGTAATTATATTATAATCTCAAAGAATAAATACTTTTAAAAACAAATATAAGATAGCAATTGTTCAGAACCTGAGAGGTAGGCAGATAGAGAGGTAAAGAAGGATATGAGACTTGTTTTTTTGAGACACAGTCTGTCCTTGAACTCACTATGGAGCTAAGGATGAGCCTGAGCTCCTGAACCATCTTGCAAATACTACGATTACAGGTGAGTACCATCTATAATCTGGCTAGATACGTTTTTTTGAAGAGATGAAATGATTGTACAACAGTCCACGAAGGTCATTGTATGTATCTGTGAATACATTAAAACCACTGAATTTAAATGACTAATTGTGTGGTGTTTATGTCTTAGTCTAATGAATTAATACTAAAATCTAAATCTATTTGTTTTTGTTTATTTTGTTTTGTTGACACAGAGTCTCACTATGCAACCCTGGCTGGCCTCAAACTCAGAGATCCACCTGTCTCTGCCTCCCAAATGCTGGGATTAAAACTGGGTGCCACCATGCCCAACTTAATTTTTAAAAAATTAAATCTTCATAAAGCTATTTAAAGAAAAGAATTTGTGCCGGGCGGTGGTGGTACATGCCTTTAATCCCAGCACTCGGGAGGCAGAGCCAGGCAGATCTCTGTGAGTTTGAGGCCAGCCTGGTCTACAGAGCAAGATCCAGGACAGGCACCAAAACTACCTGTCTCGAAAAACCAAAACAAAAAACAAAAAAAAGGAAAAGAAAAGAATTTGTATCTTAGTACGTAAGAAGGAACCAAACTGAAGACATTTTGAATAAAACTTCCATCTTGACTAGGGGTCAAGTAGAGTTTAAGTTCCCAAGACCTCCCCAGACCTCCCTTGGTAACCGACATCCTGGTTGGCAAGGTAAGACATGAATAGTGAGCAACCCATCCCGCCCTACTTGACTGAACCAACCAATAAGAATAAGTGTACTACAGAACAATGTTCCTAGGGAAGTCTCTAATCTTTGAATCCTGATTGGTGAAAAGGGTAACCATAACTTGGCACAGGTATACTATTGTCCCTGACGGGTCAGTTTCTGCCATGCTGCCCGATCCAATAAAATCTTGCTTTGCATAACTTCTTGCATCTGCTCAGATTGTTCTGGCACCTCAGTCCCACAACAGTAAACACGTTTCAAAATCAAGAAATTAAATAGTTGGGGAAATAGTTCTGTTGAGAGGCCGCTTGCCTTCACGCACAAAGTCCTGGGTTTAAATCCCAGCACTTTATAAACCAGGCCTGCTGGCATCCACCTGTAATCCCAGCACTCAGGAGATGGGATTAGGCTGGTCAGCCTCATCTATGTAGTAAATTCAAGGCCAGCCTGGATGACATGAAACCCTGCCAAGGAAGGATGGAAGGAGGGGACGAGGGATGGAGGGAGGAAGGGAGGGAGGAAACATTTCCTCCAGAACGTATTTTGAGGAAAAATGTATTGTTTATTGTCTCTTGTCTGATACAAGTGACAATAAAGTACCGATCATATTACCAACTGTCCTTCAGTCTCCCATGTGAAGGGAGGGGAGGGGAGGCTCGACAGACCAAGCTTACACTTATTGAGGTGCTTACCTGCGCCGAAGTTTCATCGTCTATTGGGAACTGGTATATCTGGATGCCGTGGCTGGCCAGCTCCCTCATTATGTTACTCTTGAACCTCTGGAGGTCGCTTTTAGAAAGCGAGTCGGCTTTGGCAATCAGTGGTATGATGTTCACCTGGTAGGAAGGAAGGTGGGTCAAATCTTACTATTTTTCAGTCTAAACCTTACACCTGGGGGGAAAAAATTGTGCCAGTGGTTTGTTGTTGCTGGTGTTGTTCATGACAGGGTCTTCGCTGGCATTTGGGGAAGAGGGCTGAAGTTACCCACAGGTGTGCCCCATTATGCTCAGCCACAGAGAACTCCTTGTTTGGGGGAGTGCTGAGGATTAAAACCTCAAGTCTTGAATGTTACAGATAAATGTCGTACCCCTGAGCTACATCTTGAGCCCTCATCTTTTATCAGAACTCAGGTTTAGAAGCCTTGACCATGTTCCTTTTCTAAAAATCCCACGCCCCCAGTGCCTCTGTAATCAGCATAATTTAAGCAGTAGGATTCAGTTCACCGATTACTTATCAAACTGTCTGAAAATGTTGGGAGAGAGAGTTTTTCTCCCAGCCATCATTCCTGGAATCGATTCTCCATAAATGCACATTAACCAATGTTCCTCTTTCATTCACCCTTGTCCTACCCAATTCATAGCTGTGCCTGTTTAAGCCTATAATAAGGTATGGATGAATAAATAGCAGCTTTAAGTCAGTTGCTTTTAATTTGGAATTGTCAAATCACATTTTTTTCAAATCCTTGGGCAAATCTCATGTTTTTGCAAACACTTATGCTAAGCTGGGGGGGGGGATCTAATAAATGACTAGAAAATTTAATCAAATGAACAAAATTTAATCTAAACTTGTGATATATAGAGATATATACACACACATATATACATATATACATATATACCTATTTAGTTGACCCTCTGCGACAATACATGCTCATGATAAGTTAAAGCAGTGGAGAAATGTATAAGGTTAGAAATGAAAGTATTCTGGCAGGAGCTATGGTCTTGGGGAGAATCTGAGGAACTACACCAGTTTAGAATGTGTCTTTATGCAACTATATTATAAATGGTATTTTTAAGATTAAAAACTTAACTGTCTCAAAGAAGCAGATAAAAGCTTTAAATTCAAAGTGTTAAAGAGACTGAGAAAACTTGAGGTAGCACCCAACATCCTCACAAATACAATGAACCTAGACTTCAGCAAATGCTTCCAAAAAGCAATGGTCCCTCTGCGCAAACTGGAGAACAGGCTGAGCACATTGGCGCTGAGGCACAGGGTCATGTCTGCCTTTAAGGACCTGTCCATTCCTGTGATACATTCTAGATAAGAGGAAAAGTCGCACACATCATTGTGGCTGTAGATATGTGTTGTGGGCGTGAACCTAGAGTCCCTCCATGCCCCAACCACAGGATGCCCTCTCCCTCACAAGAACTGTACCATCAGTTCTCAAGTCTAGAGCAAGCTTCTTATCTTGTCCTTAAACCAGGGAAGTCTGCCAGTGAGCAGTGATGGTGCACACCTTTAAGGATCTCTGTGAATTCTAGGACAGCCTGGTCTACAGAGTGAGTTCCAGGACAGGCTCCAAAGCTACACAGAGAAACGGAGGAGGAGGAGGAGGAGGAGGAGGAGGAGGAGGAGGAGGAGGAGAAGGAGAAAAAAAAAATTCAAGTTTTAGCAAGGCAGTGGTGGTGCACACCTTTAATCCCAGCACTAGGGAGACAGAGACAGGCAGATCTCTGTGAGTTCAAGGCCAGCCTGGGCTACAGAATGAGTTCCAGGACAGCCAGGGCTACACAGAGAAACCCTGTCTCAAAAAAGCAAAAGGAAAAGTTGGTGATTTTTTCAGTTATTTTGGGTTATTGTTGCTGATTTTTTATAAAGACATAGTCTCACTCTGCAATGCAGGCTGCCTAAAGACTATGTAGCCTGGGCTGGCCTCAAACTCACAGCTGTCCTCCTGTCTCACCCCTGTAAATCCTGAGATATCAGCAAACCAAGCTCTAATCAGTCATTGTTTTAATTAAATTTACCTGGAATGATAGCTAAAAATGAATTCCATCTGAGCCGGGCGGTGGTGGCGCACGCCTTTAATCCCAGCACTCAGGAGGCAGAGGCAGGCGGATCTTTGTGAGTTCGAGGCCAGCCTGGTCTACAGAGCGAGATCCAGGAAAGGCGCAAAGCTACACAGAGAAACCCTGTCTCGAAAAACAAACAAACAAACAAAAAATGATTTCCATCAAATGTTAAAATTTCCCTCCCCTAAATTTTATATATTGGGGTCTTAACCCTCTATATCTCAGAATGTATCAGTACTTGCAGATGGAAATTTTAAATTAAAGTTAGACTGTTATAGTGGGGGTCTAGTCCAGTTTGATTATCAGCCTTAAAAGAAAGAGAAATGTGGCCTAGTTTAAAGGCATACCTTTAATCCCAACTCTGTAAAAACTGAGGCAGGAAAATCAGGAGGTTAAGGCCAACCTCAGCTACAAGTTCAAGGCCAGCCTGGGCTACATAAGACCCCATCTCAAAAAACAAAAACCAGAATGTTGTCCATACAGACACCAGCAGATAGGCCATGTGAGATGTAAAGAGGCAGCCGTCTGCAAGCCAAGACGATAAATGCTAGCATTTTGATTTTCTAGCTTCCAGGACTATGTGAAAAATGACTTTTTTAAAAAAATTGTTTAAACCATCTACTCTCTGGCATTTTTTTAGAAACGACCTGGAAAATTCATTCAAATGCTTTTAAGAGCAACAGAAAAAAAATATTTAAATAATATGCACATATTCTCAAATA